>JAOXNZ010000030.1:567100-579107 GCA_028566095.1 Kryptolebias brasiliensis | reverse complement strand
ACTCACACACACCCCCACCCCCCCACACACACAAAAACACCCCCTCCACACACCCACACCCACACTCACACACACACCATCCCAGCTGCTGTTGCTGGAGGATTGATAACAGACACTCCCCAGCAGAGCCAGACTGAACAACACGATCCAAAACAAGGAAGCAGCCAATCACTGAAGCTGACTGCTGTCACATGACTGAGTCAGACCAAATGTTTTTATGTCATTAATGCTTGTTTAAAATAATAAGCATTATTATTTTGCATGAGCTTTCAGAGAAAAACTGCCTAAATAACTTCAATCAAAAGAATTAAATATTATTAATTGTCAGCAATGCTGACCTAATTAAACTGTAGGAACAAAATTAAACGTAGATTAGTTCCCCCATTTTAACCCTTTCAATACAAAGTTCACCAGATTTGTTCAATAAAATGAACAAATCTAAATGTAATATTTTTAAATGTTGGAGTGTCTTCAGCCAACCATTGGAAAAGTTGGAATATTCAACAAAAAAGTATTAAATGTGTCCATCTTTGGCCGTTTTTAGGCGTGGCAGCTGTCGTAAGAAAATATGAGGTCATGAAAACGAATGAGAGGCCTCTTCCTTTCCAGCAATTAGATGGTTGCGATAGGCGAGCAGCAGCCACTGCTCTTTCTGATGAGATTAGCCACCAGGACCGCTCCTCTCAGCTCAGACTAATTTGAAAAATGCATCCTCATCCGTGTAGCCCGTCCCTCCTTATCTGCTGCTGTAGAACTGAACCTGAGGAAGGAGAAAACTGAAGACCAGATTCTGATGGAATGGAGGAGATTATAACATCTTCCTCCAACAAACTGGTCTAAACAGAAAAGATGTTCTTCCGTTTCTGTCATTATTATTTTATTTGCTACTCCTCCCACAGATTTGGGAAAACTCAGGCAAACAAAATACATCTAAACATGCGTCTCTGCCAGGAAAAGTGTACGATGACATTTGGTAGCAGAACATTACATAACAAAGGCAAAATCTGCCAAAAAATGTGACATTTTTCCCCATAGACATCAATGGTATTTAGTAGAAGTGAGTGGTAAAGCTCAGACTTCACAGCAGAAACATCAGAGTTTAAACGAGTCACAGAAAGTTAAACTTTTAAAGACTGAACTGGGGTTTTAGATCTTTGATGTTTTTTACACAATCACAGTTTAAGTTTGATGATTTTAACGCAAAGTTCAACTAGGTGTGGTAATGTCACAATAACCTTTGAGCTGTCTAAACTTTCAAACATTTTTGCAAACAAACTTTTCCTATTTTCACAATCTTGACTCTTCTTTTATGGTTTATTTTTGTCTTCTTTTACGCAATGAGTCTCTCTCTGCTGGAGGACTGATGGTTTTCTGTCAAATCCCCCCAGAGGTCAGAGGTCACACACCCAAACTCTCATTGACTTCTATTGTATCTGAACTCAGAGTTTTAACTTTAAAACCTGAAATGAAATTTCTTTACATCACATAAAACACTAAATATACATAAAAATGTACATTTAGCCTCCAGAGGTTTCTGCCTTTCATTATTCCAGATTCTTTAGATCCAATTAATGGTTTTCTTCTGTTTGTTTGAGGCTCAGTTTTTCTGTCTGCCTGTCTAATAAAGAGTGCTGGCCCTCCCCCCTCTTTGCTCCCCAGGAAATGATGTGTGCAGAATTCTTAGACAAATGCTGCGACGGCACCTTTCAGAATATCTTCAGAACCTTTTTTTGTTCAGGTTTGTACTGGAGTATTGGTGAGAGCGTACCACAGTGATCTGAGGCACGGCTTCCCAACACTGGGATTGAGGACCCTCTTTGGGCCATGAAACACCAAGTCTATGGTCCTCAGATGATCTTAAGCAATCATTTTTTAAATACAAATGGTGTCTAACAGTCATTATAGTAACTGTTGCAAGAGATTTTAACACAAACAATAATTATGAATGGATTTAAATAGTAAAATGGTTCTTCGGGCTGTTTCTTGTCCTTCTCTTGTTAATTAGCTTATTATCAATATTTGTTTATTTTAACCAGCAAAACCCAGGATCAAAACTCTGTCAGTAGTTTGAGGGTGAAAGATGAAAAGTTTGGGAGTCACATTTCTGGACACAAAACATAATTCTGAGTCCTGATTCTCGTGGCTAAAGCTTCTGCAGCTCCGTTGAATCTCTTTCCTCAGTCTGGTCTCGTGATCTGAGCGGTCCATTTGGCCTCATTACTCTGAAAGAACTGGCCCCATGTGAGGGGTCAGCTCCTCCTTGGCCCCTTGGCAGGACGACCCTTTCTTTGTTTGATTACTGTGTGTTCATGTTGGAGAGGGTATATGTACACTGTGGGTTTTAAACTTTCCGTGACTGCTGGAGTTACTCACCAGCTCATACAAAGTTTGACCAAAACAGCTAATTCTGTCTCTTCTCATAAGACTTAGTTTAATTCTCTGTCATGAAACTTGGCGGGGGATATGCATATCCCTTTAAAGAAATCCTGTTCTTTAATTCCTTTTGTTTTTAACAGCACTTTTCCTGTTGTTTAAAGCTGATTTTAGGCCTTTCTAAATGAAATGAGTTTCCTGTTTTATTTGTTTTGGAATCATAGCAGCATCTGAATCTGCTCAAACTGCTCTGAAGCTGCAGGTGGGATTCCTCCACAGCAGCAGCTGCTGCCTTTAACAGATGCTGAATCAACGGCTCGTTTCTCTCTGCTGTTATTCTGGCAGAATAACAACAGTTTAAGGAAGTAGAAAGTATTGGCGGTCACGATGACACGGATGATGGTTTTGTGTAGTCTCTTCTGGCAAAAGTTATCTTTGATAAAGTGCTGCTTAAATATTTGTGTCATATTATTTATACTTACTATAATTAATGTGATGCTCCATGTCAATAAATAAAACTCAAATTTCTGCAGAAATAAGCTATGGCTACGAGCTTTATTTTAAAACTCTTCCTATTTACTTTTATGGTTTTATGCAACAGACAGCAGCATATAGGAAAAAGACCTCACAGACTAAAAAGTAAGCCTCAGACAAACAGTTGCTGTGTTAAAAGCACAAGCTCTAAAAAAAAGCAATTCTTTAACCACGAACAACAAGAGGCTCTGATGGTCAAATGCATTATTTTTTATGTTTCTACAGTGTTTAATGGAGGAGATATGACAAGTTAGAGACCCTTTACTTCTGTTTTTCTGAGCTCAGATACAGTGGACGTTAATGAGAGTTTGGTTGTAGGCACTCTGCACTCTGGGGGGATTTGAGAGAAAACCATCAGTTCTACAGAAGTAAGAGACACACCAGGTGAAGGAAGACAAAAATACCTTTAGTTTAATGTATGAACTGTATAAGAAGTGTAAAGACTGTAGAAGTAATAATATTTTGAAAAGTTTAGACAGCTCAAAGGTTAAAAAGTGTGACACCATCATACTAAGTGGGCTGGATTTGGTCGCTGGTTCAACTAAACCCCACTGTTTTCTATGGGGATTTGTTTTTGCTGTCCTTAGTGAATTTTGTCTACTTTTACGATGTACCACTACTAAAAGTGCATCCCAGTGATGGCACACTTTTTGATAATCCGTGTTTGTTTTAGTTTCGTTTTTTTGCTCAGGGAAGAGTACCGAATCAAAGATCTTGACAAAAACCAAAAAACAAGTAGAATAAACTAACAGAACAGAAACATGTGCTTCAGTGGTTATGCAATGAGACCATTAATACACTTTTTCAGAAGCTCTTTTGTCCTTTAAAGCACCTTTTAGCAACTTACAAACTCACATGTTCAATGAATTGTGATTTTATTCTTGTGTAAAGAATAATAAACCTCAAAAAAGCTAAATAATTGGACCTAATTTAGTTTATAATGTAAAAACAACAACAGCTTCTTTGTTTGGTTTGATTTGACATGAAGTGTGGACCTGATGGAACAGTTGTTTACAGCCTCTTCTTCTGTGTGTTTGCAGAAATGTCTGATGTGCCGTGAGCTTTGGCTGGACCTTGCCCCGGACCTGGCTTCCGGCCCCGGTACCGCCCAGCTGGATCCCCAGGATGGACACCACCCGTTCCTTCAGAAATGAGATGGACTCAGTGCTCTCTCTGGAGCAGATCCGGGCCATCCGGGCCAACAATGACTATGTGGACAGACCCGTGGCGCTGGAACCAGCATCCCAGTCTGGATTTTACTATGCCCATGAGGATCGTTACCCTCATGGGGTGTACAGTCATCACCCCCAGCCTTCCTTCTCCTCCACCCTGTCCCGTAGCCAGAGTCAGCAGCAGCACGGCCATTTTTCCTACCTGAGCCGGTCCAGCACCGTCAGCTCCTCCATTTCTAGAACCAGTGCCACCTCTGACCAGCGGCTCCTGGCAGGTTTGACTCCATCTCACTCCGGTTTGGGTTCAGTGGTCCATTCTCAGCCTAAAGGGGAGCTGAAGCCCGATGCTTCCTTTGGTAAAGGCCTGACAGACGACGAGGCAGAACTCGGACTCCACTTGTTCATCTGTGAGCGGTGCGGTCGCTGTAAATGCCAGGAGTGCTGCAGCCCCCGCCGCCTCCCGTCCTGCTGGGCTTGCGGACAGCGCTGTCTCTGCTCTGCTGAGACCATGGTGGAGTACAGTACGTGCCTGTGCTGCGTCAAAGGCCTGTTCTACCACTGTTCAGCCCAAGATGATGATGATAACTGCGCCGACCGGCCTTGCTCCTGTACTCCGGCCCACGCCTGCGCCCGCTGGAGCACTATGGCCTTGCTGGCACTCTGTCTGCCCTGCCTCTGCTGCTACCCCCCTGCCAGGCTGTGCCTTGCCCTCTGCCAGTGTGCCCACGACCGGGCTACACGGCCAGGCTGCAGGTGCAGCAACACTAACACTGTGTGCCGCAAAATTTCTGCTTCTAACCCAAATGCTGGTCACCCCTCACTGAGGAGCAAAGCTTTGGAGAAGCCGTTATGACACGCTTGGAGCTTGGAGACAAGCCATCGTTAGCTAATTGTTGTGATGTTGTGACCCACCCACCGATCCAACTCACCACACCATAAACTAACTCAGGAGGGACCAAAGCTTCACCATGCCAGTTCTTGTTGGAGACTCATCTTGAAGAAGACCAAACAGTCGTGCTTCACTGGAAAAGCCCTTTAACCCTCAACTGAGCCTCCTGGACAGAAACAACCCCTCTCTGCATTCTGCGGCGTTATCTGAGTGTGATAACATCTATTTATTTATTGTTAAGCCTCCTTCCTCCCCACCCTTTTCAAAAAGAGTTCGCACAGAGCACAGAGAGGGGACCAAACAAGGAAGGAAAGACCCCTGTGGCGATGCGTATGGTCTTTGCCAAAGACTTTCTGTCCTCAAGAACTAGAAAACCAAAGCAAGAATGAAGGTTAAGTGACATTCAGAGCACTTAAAGTGAAAGTGAGCAAAGCATTGAGGGCAAAAAGAGAAACTAACAGTTTGAAACAAAAACCAAAAAATGGGACCATGCACTGTACAAACTGAGTGAATTTAAATGCTGTTAAGCTCATTTGTAAAGGAAAAGCACTGTGAGGTAAATGTTTTCCCTCCACGCCCAGAACTGAACGGGGGATTATTTAACCAGAGGGAGGATGCATCCATTGTGTCTGGGGAGCGTGTGTGTGTGTGTCTTCAGACTGTACTATAACCTGTGTATGTGCAGCCTGTGTGTATGTTGTTTTGTCAGCAGAAGAAGCCTCTCTAGTCTTATTTTTAGCAGCACTGCTTCAGTGGGGCTCCAAGGGTCTGGTCAAGTTTCCTCTCAAAGTCAGTCTGTCGCCAGTCTCACTCCTCTGACTGACCTCCATCTTCCTCCTCCTTCACCACACAAAATCTGCTCCTCCATTCTCCTTTTTACTCTGAACCAATAATTAGGCTTGTTGCATTTTATGGTGATAAAACAACAGCTTTACTTCCGTCTTTAAAAACCAAAACTCCAACATTGCAGCAGAAAAACATGATGTTCTGTGTAGGATCTGAATCCAAATGTGAGGTTAATAAATTCAGAGAAAGCTCAATGTTTGTCAAATTTACCGAAATATAAACACTTTTGTGTTGGCAAAATCCCGAACTGCTGGGCAGGTTTAATAAAACTTCAATCAATCAATCAATCAATCAATCAACTTTATTTCTATAGCACATTTTCAGAACCTCAGGGGTAGCCAAAGTGCTGTACAATAAGACAAGAATAGATTAAGACAATAGGAAAAGAAACATACAAAACATACACATACCAGGTTCACAGCAGGTGTGTTTTAAGGAGCCACACAGGACAAGATCAGTGTGTTAAAAGCCAAAGAATAAAAGTGTGTTTTTAAAAGAGATCTAAAAACAGGAAGAGAAGATGCCTGTCTGACACTCAAGGGTAAATTGTTCCATAGCTTGGAAGCAACAACAGCAAATGTTCTGTCACCTCTGAGCTTCAGCCTAGTTTTAGGGACCGTCAGCAGCAACCGATCAGCTGATCTTAGGGATCGGGGTGGGCAGTAAGGCTGAAGCAGCTCAGATAGATATGGTGGGGCAAGGTTGTTCAAGCATTTAAAGACAAATAACAGGGAGCCAATGAAGGGACGCCAAGATGGGAGTGATGTGCTCGCGCCTACGGGCCAGGGTTACAGGTGAGCAGCAGAGTTCTGCACAAGCTGCAGACGGGCAACAGAAGTCTGGCTAATGCCTACATAAAGTGCATTACAGTAGTCAAGACGAGCTGTGATAAAAGCCTGGATTCATTTCTCCAAGTCAGATCTTGCAAAGTTTGGTTTCACCTTTGATATTTGGCGAAGTTGATAAAAACTTTTCTGAACAACGCTGCGGATCTGTTTTTCAAATTTAAAATCAGACTCAAACCTCACCCCCAGATTGGTGACAGTCCCTGAGATAAAATATCTACACTGGGAGCGGGACAGCAACTTGGTCCAAACAAGATAACTTCTTTACAGGAGTGCATGTTGGGGATGACTTTTAGCTACAACCACAACAAACTTTAGCTCAGTGAGATCTTTTTTTTTTTTTTTAATGTTAGCCTGTATGGTGGAGGGCAGAATGCTATTTTTTTGTAACTTAACACTTTCTTTTTGTTCTTTGTTATTTAAGCTTTTCTTTGTTTGCAGTTGCAGAGTTTTTAAAGTACAAATGGAGTGTTGTATTTTTTTAGCTGCTGTTCCTTTGAGAAGCTCGTGCTCTAGAAGATACTTTGAGAGCATCGTTAAAGTGTGATGACATTCAAGTTGGCTCCATTTGAGAATGCCCTTCTTTAAAAGACAGGGACATTTTATTGTCTCTGTGATCCAGAAACTGTTCTTCGCTGGGCTGCAAATTAAACGCAAACTTCATGTTACTCATTCTGAGATGGGACGTACTGCAGACCTAACAGATCCACCTGGTCCAAGCAGACGACACATTACTCCAACAAGCTCATACTGTAACTCCCTCCTGCCTCATCCGTCTTCCCTCTTAAAGCTCAGACGGCTAAAAGCCTCCAGCTCCAGGTCCACAGAGAGCTGATCAAACAGGCAATTAGCTTCCTGTTAGCTCTTAATGGGCCAGAGACGGCTGAGCGTGGGAGGGAGGGGAGGGTGGGAGGAGCTGTGGTGTTTGGAAGATGATGGAGCAAAGAATGCTAAGAGAGAAGAGAGGATGTGAGTGTTGGTATGAGGTCAGATGAGATCATGCATGTCTTAAAACACATTTTTAAAGTCATTTGGCTCTTCGGGGTTTAATTCACGACTAAAGCAACGACTCAGTGATGTTTTTAACACGGGAGGATCCAAAGCAGATGAAACAACTCACACAGTTCTGGGTGTGTTTGTGTGGAGGCTGAGGTGTGTGTGTGTACATGTTTTTAACTCTGTGTGTAGGTGTGTGTGTGTGTGTTCATGTATGAATGCATTTGGGCTTTTCTGTGTGTGTTAGCACAGACACACACCTGATATGTTGAACATTACTTTGCTATATTTTTATATGTAAATATGGGGTGTTAACTATTTTTATTTTGCTTTACTGTCTCACATGGATATTATTGGTTTTCATTATAGCAAATATTTATCTTTACACACACAATCTGGTCCGGAACGTTTGGGGCAACTCATGCAGTATATTTTCAAAATAAAAGCCTTAGTGTGCTTAGGTGGATGTATACATCTCAGTTTGATGTATTTTTTTAACGGGAGGACCTTTAGTTTATGCAATAATTTGAAGTTTAGAGATAACAAACCACAAAGAAGGTCTAATCTGCTGCAGTAAAGGTTTTAAAGACATGTTGCCCTAAATGTTTCTGTGCTGATCACTGGTTCTACATTGACAGCTGGTTTGGAAACTAAGGAGGACACAAATATGTCTTTAAATCAACCTTTATTTCTTTCAATTTTCCTTCCAGATTTTCTTGAAGAGGTTTTGAATAAAAGTTCTCCAGGATTTCTGAAGTCTTTCAATGTTCGTTTTTGGACTTTGGCTGCTTCTACACTCAGTCTCAGTCCAAGTGGTTGAATAAACACCAAAGATAACAGTTTGACAGACCGAAAACTGGATTTTAGCACCAACAACTTGATTCCCAAATAGTGGAAAACTTGGAGAATGATCCACTGATGAACTGAAGGACGGGCCATCTCCCAGGTCCTGTTTCAGGTCTTCCTAAAGACGTAACTTTCAGATACAGTCAACCCTCTGAATTTGAACACAACTATCTCCAGATGGCGTTCGAATATACTGTATATTTTAATCCTAAACACAAATTTTCCAGCTCCTCATCACATGTCTCTCATTAACCTGTTCAGAAGATAAAGGAGCCATCTTTGTCAAATAAGAAAGACCAATAAAAAGTCCCAGGTTTCAACTTTCCAGAACTTAAAATGCAGTTTTGATGCTAATCTCCAGTCTGATTCACACCAATTCTTACCTTCATGCATGTGACCAAAACAACTTATTTTGGACCAGGTTAACAACCCTCAGGAGGGTAGAGCTGTGATTTGCATGTGAGTTCAACTAAAAAAAACCTTGTAATCTTGGTACTTTCTTAGTTTGAACTAAGAAAGTGTCTTGAATGAGAAGCAAATCATTTTCAAAAAACAAAATGTCCACTTGTGGGGTTTTTATTATTATTATTATTGGGTTAGCCTTCCATTTATTTTGCCAGTAGTCCACCCACCTCATGCTATACTCAAACAAACTGTGTTCATTGCCTTTATTATCATCTGCCACCATCAAAAGCAAGTAAAAACCTGTGTTTATCCATCTGTCAGCCAAATATATCATTAACCCGTGGAACGATGTAATGAAATTCTCAGAAATAATCATTGGATGAACATTAACAACTGATTAACTTTTGGATTCAAGATGGCTACCATAGCTAATCAACCTCAGCCAACACATAAATGGCTACAGCTCAGTTATTTCTAAAGACGTTGAGCTAAAATCTGGTGTGGTAGTAGCTGAAAGTGATCCTCAACACATACGCTGAGCAAAGTTTGCACAAAATCTTTTCCATGCGAGGTGGCAGGTGATATGCATTTCTGCTAGGAATGCTAGTTTTATTTTTTAAGCACATATTGCACAATAATTTGCCAGAATGAGGTCAAAAAGGAGCCAAAGTCCAAAAAAAAAAACTTCAGAAAGTCTGAGAACTGTTGATCATGATGACTTTAAAGATTATAGGAAAGGAAGGTTGATTAGAAAGAAACTGCTAAGAATTTAGATGTTTTGTGACTTTTATTTTTTAAGTTGACAGTTTTCTAAACTTTGACATTATTTATGCTATTTAGCTAACAAAAACAATCAGACACCTAACGAGTTTTGTTTGACATAACATTCAAATTTAAACAGATAAATCTGAAGAGTTTTCAAGCAAACAAGGGGAACATAATGCAGATTTTTAAAGAGCTTTTTATTCATTCTTCACCTTTATTTTTTCCTGTGTGCAGCTCTGAATGTTGACGCTTCAGAAGCAGCAGTAAAACCTGCTTAAAATAAAAGTTTTGGCAGAAAACCTTCAGTAAAATAAAAGGTAGTTGTTTTTTTATTTGGATTATTGTGACATGCACACCGTCTTCTGAGTTACTTCAGTCACATCTTGGTGCTTGTTGAGATCACCTGAGGAACTTTTCTCTTTCTATCAATGCACAACTACAGAAAACAATCCACGGCATAGTTTTAATATTATGTTTCTTCAGTAGCATCTGTTCAGTTGTTGCCTCTTTGATGTGCAGAGTTTTGTTTGTACAGATACATCAGAGAGGTGCATTGTGGGCGATAAAGTCAGCTCAGCATCCAAAGATTTGCATGTTGAGGTTTAATTTTCCTGTTAATCTGTGCTGAAACGCTGCTGAGTCAATATTGGAATAGGAGCTTATAAACTAGATCATTACAGCCTGAACAGCCTTTATTTTAGTGACTTTATTGGAAATACATTATTTATTTGGCTGCTAATGCTGTTGAGATGACAATCATGAATAATCTCGGTTCTGCTGACCCGTCTGTATGTATCTGTACATTCAAACCCCAGACATGTTCAACAGGAACCGGTCTGCTGCTGTACGTTCAAAGGCTCTAAACGCTGTAACCACTCCTTTCTCCTCTGTCTTCATCCCTTTGGGTGCTAACTGGCATCTTGTATGTTGTAAAGGATTTTAAAGGAGAGTATATGGAACAAATACAGTATATATAAAATAAATCTATCTAAAATGAATATATTATATATGGAACAATATGCATTTCACACTTGGTTCCTTCACTGTTATCGCTTCACGGATATTTATTTACATGGATGCAACATTACCGGGAACAATCATAACGAGTATTTATTTTACAGTAAATCAGTGGAGATGAAGAGCACCAATGTTGTTGATGTTTGTCGTCTTTTGATTCTTATTTTTTGTTCCTCTTGGTGTGGCGTGGCTGCTGATGCCCTCCTGGCTAAAGATGAACCAATAAAAAGAGTTTCCAAACAACAAGTGTGTTTAAGACTGATTTGTTGTACAGAATTTTTTTTACAAAAGAAGCAAAATCTTTTATTGTTTATTATAAAGCCAGTTAGTCCTTTAGTTCACTCCTTTAGTATCATTAATACCATAATCAAAGTATTTCTTTCTCTTGCTTTTATGAGAGAATGGTTAAAATGATCCAAACACAGACAAGCAGGCAGGTAAATAACTAAAACAAGGTTAAAATAAATAAATCACAACCTGGCAATAAACCATGGCTAAGATGAGCAACGACTCGAACGATGAACTGAGAAGAACAAGGAGTGTAAGTTCTGGGAAGTGATTACTGAATGCAGGACAGGTGGGTTGATTGCAGATTTCAGACAGGTGGGAATGCAGCTGAAAACGAGGAGAGCCCTGGCTAAGGTCTACAGTTTAACAGAAACACACTGAACTATAAACAGAATTGAAAACATTGTAAAATACAAAGAACCTACAGACCAGAAACTACAGGAAGTACAAAATACCTTAAAAAACCCAACAGCCGCAACATTATGACTGAACAGCTTAGAGCTGGAACAGTTTTCTGCACAAACGTAAAAGTATAAGACACTGTGCTTCAACAAACTGGAATTATACCTTTTGAAGGTGTTTGTGAAATAAATAAAATAATCAATACTTCATCCAGGTTTTCTTCATTAGACGTGCTGATTAAACCAAAGAGCCAGTCAAGTTAAATCCTGCCACACCTATTATTAACTAACATGATGATTTTCTTTTTATTCTTCCATTTATGTCACAGTTTTTGATTTGCCATTCCTCTCGCAGCTTTTGAGGAAACCATTCTGAGCTCAGATACAACGGAAACAATGAGAGTTTGGTGTGTGCTGCACTCTGAGGGTTTTGACAGAAAATCATAAGCCCTAAAGCAGTGAGAAAAAAAGACAAAACAATGTGTTTTGAGATAAAAACTGTAGAAGTGGAAACATTTTAGAAAGCTTAACAATGAATGTGACATCACTGGACTCACTGTGAGTATTTAAAAACTGTTAAAGATCTAAAACCTCAGTTCAGTCATTAAAGTCCAACTTCCTGTTTAAACT
>JAOXNZ010000030.1:325008-335354 GCA_028566095.1 Kryptolebias brasiliensis | reverse complement strand
TTATATCTGTTCATTTTTTCTATAGATTTGACCGTGTCTTTGCCCCCCACCACACACAAATAAAAAAACTTGCTCTTCATAAGTCTCCCTTTAGACTCCCCCCACAATATCAAAATGGAATTTCCACCCTTGAGTATTACCTCACTGATTTATACAACTAACGGTTTAGATTATCTAGTTACCAGCTAAATTTTAAGATAACCAACTCAAGCAGTGTCATACACACATTTGTTTGAATAATTTTCTGAAAGATTTCTATTAAACCTTAAAAGCTTTGTAGTAATATTAATGTTTGTGAGCACCTTTCTAGACACCCAAGGAAACTTTACAAAGGTAAAACAATAAAATACAATTATCACAGGCACAACATAAAACCACAGATTACAAAAGAAAAACAGTAAAAATGGCTTTGTTTTAAGCTACAAAGCAACATTGTAAACCTATTTTTAATCTCCCCTCCTTTCGTGCAGATTTAAAGTCTAGTTAGAAACTCCTGTTCTCTCTGAGCAAACACAGCTTATTGAAGCAGCTACCTTCCTTTTACTTGAGTTAGGATGGCCCGTTAAATATGTCCATATAAATCGAGAGCCTTTCTTTTCAATCCATTTACTTTTTGACCACAACAGAATGGAGCAATGCTCTCATGACTGTAGATGAAGCACTGATATGTCCATCCATCTCCCGCTCCATTCTACCATTACTCAGGAACAAGATGGTGATTTTAAAAAGCACAAAAACTGCAGGACGATGAGAGATAATGTCTTCTTGTTATTCCACAGCTAACTTAAATTCTTATTCATGTTGAAGTGGAGTATTTTATTTCAACTTAACCAAAATAAAAGTGAAAATAATTTAGGATTTTTAAACAGGATAACACCAGTTTCTTGGTGGTGGAAACGGAAGGAACTGGTGCTAATCAAGATGGCTCTAGTTTCAGATTGAACACACATTTGTTTGAAGTCTTCCTCTGTGCTTCCTACCTGGCAGCTCATTATTTAACATCTTTTGTCCAATATGTCCACTATCCCCCCCTCTACATATATCTAAACCATCTTAGGTTTGCTTCAAAAACTGTCTCCAAACTCAACTGTCCCTTTTGATATACCAATTTCTAATCTTCTCCATTTTGGTCCCTCCCAATGACACTCTGTTTTACTTATTTTTTGCTGAATCAGCATTGTGTTGGGGTTACATTTTAAAAACACAATTCCAACATTTGATGAACATGGTAATGTAGAAATTTTTTATGTCAGATAATCAGACATTTGTTTAACATCAATCAGCTCTTTCAGTTCAAACATTTGCATAGATCCAGTCTTTCTGAAGGACAATGTTTTAATGTTGTTGAATCCGAATCAGTCTGTTTAATCTGAAACTCAACACAGACCTCTCTGGATCAGGTCTTGTGAGCTTTGTTTCCATGGTGATCCGGAACAATAAAGTCTGACTGAAGGATCAACATATCTGGATTTGTTATAGTGTTGTAGTTTAGCACTTTAAACTTGTCTATGATTGTTCTTCAGGAGGAGGTCCTGGTTCAGGGCCCAAGGGTCCTGGTGACTGGTGCAACAGGTCTTCTGGGTCGAGCTGTTTTTAGAGAGTTTCACATCAGCGGCTGGATGGTGATTGGAACTGGATACCGGAGAGCCAGGCCTCGCTTCCTGCGGTGCGACTTGACTGATGAGGATGCCATCAGGAGGCTGCTGCACGAGTACAAGGTACTACAGCACAAGTACGGGGTATGACGGTATGACTGTGATCTCAATGGGACTTGCCTGGTGAAATAAAGGCAAATTAATAACTAAATAAGTGATTTCTGTAATTCTGTGAGACTCCTGCAACTGTCCACAGGTGTTCTGGTCCACTTCTCATGAACAAACTGCTCCAGCTGTCTCAGGTTTGAACGGTTTCTTTTTCAAATGTTTCAGCTCTTTCCACAGACGTTCAACAGAATTTAGACCAAGCCACTTCAGAAGAGTCCAATGTTTGGTTCTGAGCCATTCTTAGATGTTTTTACCCTGTTGGAGGAGCCATGATCTGCAACTGAGACCAAGCTTTCTGAAACTAGGCACCATATTTCAGTCTAGAAAGCCTTGATAATCTTGAGATTTCATTGGACCCTAAACAGATTCAAGACCCCCTGTGTCAGATACAGAACATAACCAAGCTTCCATGTTCCACTGTAGGTACAGAGTTCATTTCTTTGTATGTTTCATTTTTGGGTCTGTGAACATATAGCTGATGGGACCTTTTGCTGAAATGCTCCAGTTTTGTCTCAACTGTCCAAAGGACATTCTTCCAGTGGCTTTTCAATATGCATTTTGGTTAGTTCCAGCTAATTTGAAGCTAACCCGATGCTAACTCGATATTAACTTGTAAACAATGTGAGCGCGCTTCAGAGTAGCATTTATAAACTCACAGCAGAGTAAACTAATCAACAGCAAGTTCAGAATATGACTTTTGTTTAATCCCACATGGATTGTTTATATTTTCTCATCAATAACTGCTCTGCTCTGAATAACAAACTGATCTCAGGCTGTCAGCCTGTAAGCAGCTCAGACCTTTTAATGACAGCAAGCGCTCACGTCACGCTTGAAGGAAAACATCTTGTTTCTCCTCTCCTTCTCTGTGGAGATGTCCTCCTCCACATTTGTCCCTATTTTAAAATTAAAAATAGTTAGGACTGCTGCTCACAAAAAGTACTGCTCTTTTGCTGTGAATCCAGTCCACCGCAGTAACGAGGGTCGGAACGGTTCTTGTCTTTGAAGTGATCCGAACTTGAGTTCTGATAGTAATTTCCATATTGGAGCTTATGGATCCAAATTTGAGGAAGGTTTTTATCTTTCAGGCAGTCAAAAAATGAAACTCCAGTGGTATTTTCTGGCTGGTTCAAACAGTTAATTCCAACCCACTGAACTATATTGTACCGGTATTCATCCACTCATTGATGAATGGCTGAATGTTCGTGAACCTCAGCGGCTCTATGGACGTCACACATCAACTCAAAGAAAAAGCCGCAAACACCCGAGTGCTTTCTTCAGTGTTCGGTATTAAAAAATACTGTAATTTTTAGGGAAAATTTTCAACAGTCATATTTTATGATTTTTTTTCAACTGATGTTGGCCTAAAAACTCTTTCCTGTTCATCCTTAAGATACAGTCAAATATACTGTCATAAAATGAAAATAAAATGTAACATTAAAGCTGCAGTAGGTAACTTTTATAAAAATTTAATTTTTTACATCTTTGTTAAAACTGTGTTCATATCCTGACAGTAGGATATGAGACAGATAATCTGTGAAAAAAATCACACTCCTCCATCTTTTCCCAGTGGTCCTACTGCCAGAAACAACCTAACGTTACAGGAAAACTGCCAATTTCTCAAGTGACACCTGCTCAGAAAACAGACAGGTAAACAGAAGAAGACCCGTGACATCATCGTGGCCCTGCTTACTAGCCTGAGCGTTCATGGCAGGCTCCGATGTGGGGGAGGAGCTGTGGAGCGAGGGCCATAGTGCAGCAGAGAGCAAGGGGGAGGGGTCTGGAAGGTGGGCTTGTTCAAATTTTCAGGCTAAATCCACGGTTTTCTCAGAACTCCCTACTGCAGCTTTAATGATCATTGTGGCCAGGTAGGTGGTTGCAGAAACTTGCTAAAAGTATTTCTCCAGTTTGTTTTTAAAACTTTTTGGATTATTTCTCCATTAGGACGATTTTTTTTAATTCATTATGGCGCTTGGTTCTGCTTTCGGGTCATGTGATCAGGTGACTTACAACACTTTTATTCTGTGTTTTATAAAAATGTGAAACCATAAAAAAATATAGGAACGAGTCACTAAACATCTGACATGCATCCATACACAATAAAGTCCAAAAGGAAACATTTACATCAGGTCCACAAGGAGGGCCGGGCAGGCTGACTTTCAGTGTTGCCATGGAAACATGTAAACAAAAACTGGGATTAGTGTTTTCACAAGACACAACTTTCTCCCGCTGGAGGGACAAAAAAGGCGGTAACTTTGTGCACAAAAAGCAACAAAATAGATATTAAGCAACGTACATACTATCTTTTTTTACAGAAAATTGAATGCAAATTGTACAATTTGTGTGCTTAGCTACTATTTAAATGGCAGGGCTGGGCTTTCACATACAAGATTCAACCACGAGGTGATGAATTGAAGAAAATGCTGTGGAAATATATAACATGTGCAACAAGTCATTTGTTTAAAGTGAACTTTTGCAAAAAAGCTGCTTACTGGAAACAAGTTATTTATGCTAGAAGCAGAAAAGCAAACTGATGAATGACCAAAGAAAGTGGGTGCGTTTGGGATTCAAACCCCCGCCTTTTACTTGGAAGATGGAGGCTTTCACAAATAGGCCAACAATGCGGTCTTATAAAACATTGTCTACTGAAGGCATTCCTTATCCACCACTCCAGTCCTTAGGCAGACTTTCAATTTCTTGTGAGTTAAGGAGGAAACTCATATCCTATGTTCTTTTTCACAGAAAATGTAACAGTTTGTGAGGTTAGCTGCTGTTTAAGCAGCTGGGCTGGGCGTTCTCACACATGGTTAAACAGTGAGGTGATGAAAATACAGTCTTGTTCTAAATGTTTAATTTTATTGAGAAGTGGAAATTTATAAAATGTGTAACGTCATTTGTTTTCGGGGAACTTTTGTAAAATAGCTACTCACTGGAAGCAAATCATTTAAACTAGCAGCAGAAAAGTAAAACATTAAATGGTCAAAAGAAATAAGGAATCGAACCAAGGAAATCCACATAAAAGGCAGGAGCTCTAACCATTGTACTAACACAGCAGCCCTGGAGGGTGGGCTTACAGGAAGGTATTTAGCCTTGCTATCTCTACCACGCCCATGTGCTTATAGTGATGAACCATACCACTGTTAAAATGGTGAGGGAGGACGTAATTTATGAACAACATAAATTTATCATTTTGCCTAAATAAATGGTGAATTTGCTTTCTGTATAGTTTCCTCTTATGAATTATTGGGGGGACAATTTCTGTTTTTCCAAAACTGGGATGTTCTGGATACCCCTGACCCCACCGGGATTTATGCCCATGTTCTTAGCCTTTGTTCTAAAAACACACTGTTGGCTCAGGGTGTAATGGCTTAGTTTTAGCATCTTACATTTGCATAGACTGGTGCCCACGCATCATGTCATGTTCATGATGTTACTGGTGACTGTTGCCCCACAAGGCTTTAAGAGCTACTTGTTTTACTTGACATTAAATGTAAAATGTCAATATGTCTCCACTTTATCTTGGGTGTTTACATTTTTTCAACTTTATTGTAGGGAAAATGGTACAGTTGAGTAAATGTGTTAATTCTCTGTTCAGAGGTTAGTTTTAATTGACTACTTTCCCAACTTGTTTTGCTTTTCCAAACAACAAATTTGGTCTGATTGGATCTTGTCACTGAGATTTAGCAATATCTTTTTTTTTTTTATTCATCAGAAAATGTCAATACTTTTTCTCATAGTTTCAGTCCTTTTGCTTTAGTTTTTATTTAGTTGTATAATTTTTATCTGGAAAAAAGGTTAATGGTGAAAATAATTTGTCAATGAAATTAATACTTCTTGACAGGTTCAGTTTCAGGGTTTGTGATTTCTTTGATGTCTTACTGAACTACAAGTGGAATCGAGCTGTTGTTGAGGTCAGATTATTTGAATTAAATAATTTAAATTGGTGTGTGTGTTGGATGCGGGGGTTGTGTTTCAGCCTGAAGTGATTGTTCACTGTGCAGCAGAAAGACGTCCAGACATCATGGAACGTCACACTGAAGCAGCTGTCAATCTGAATGTGCATGCCACGAGCACACTCGCCAAGGAGGCAGGTCAGCGAACACGTCATCACATGTTTTTACTGTGTTCTTCACTGACTCTATGTACATCTAAAGATTTTTTTTTTTCTCTGAAGAAACCATTGCATTCACATCTAGAACACCAGGATGACGGTGTTCGGTCATGTTAGTTTCTGTAGGCTGGGGAAGTGAGTTAGTGGTTCGTCTTCGGGTTGGAGGAGCAGAGGGAGCTATTGGTTTGTCTTTGACTGTCTGGAACTACCAATACATACCCATACATACATGCATACAGTGGGGCAAAAAAGTATTTAGTCAGCCACTGATTGCTGATTGTGCAAGTTCTCCTACTTAGAAAGATTAGAGAAGTCTGTAATTTTTATCATAAGTACACTTCAACTTTGAGAGACAAAATGAGGGGAAAAAATCCAGGAAATCCCATTGTAGAATTTTAAAGAATTTATTTGTGAATTATGGTGGAAAATAAGTATTTGGTCAATAACAAACAAGCAAGATTTCTGCCTCTCACAGACCTGTAACTTTAAGAAGCTCTTCTGTCCTCCACTCGTTACCTGTATTAATGGCACTTGTTTGACCTCGTTATCTGTATAGAAGACACCTGTCCACAGCCTCAAACAGTCAGACTCCAAACTCAACCATGGCCAAGACCAAAGAGCTGTCGAATGACACCAGGATGAAAATTGTAGACCTGCACCAGGCTGGGAAGAGTGAATCTACAATAGTCAAACAGGTTGTTGTGAATAAATCAACTGTGGGAGCAATTGTAAGAAAATGGAAGACACACAAGACCATTGATAATCTCCCTCCATCTGGGGCCCCACACAAGATCTCATCTCGTGGGGTCAAAATGATCATGAAATCGGTGAGCAAAAATCCCAGAACTACACGGAGGGACCTGATGAATGACCTGCAGAGAGCTGGGACCAAAGTAACAAAGGCTACTATTAGTAACACACTACTTCGAGAGGGACTCAAATCCTGCAGTGCCAGGCGTGTCCCCCTGCTTAAGCCAGTACATGTCTAGGCCCATCTGAAGTTTGCCAGAGAACATATGGATGATCCAGAAGTGGATTGGGAGAATATCATGTGGTCAGATGAAACCAAAATAGAACTTTTTGGTAAAAACTCAACTCGTCATGTTTGGAGGAAGAAGAATGCTGAGTTGCATTGCAAGAACATCATACCTACTGTGAAGCATGGGGGTGGAAACATCATGCTTTGGGGCTGTTTTTGTGCACAGGGGACAGGATGACTGATCCGTGTTAAGGGAAGAATGAACGGGGCCGTGTATCATGAAATTTTAACCCAAAACCTCATTCCATCAGTGAGATAGAATGACAATGATTCCAAACACACCGCTCAGGCAACGAAGGAGTGGCTCCATAAAAAGCATTTCAAGGTCCTGGAGTGGCCTAGTCAGTCTCCAGACCTCAACCCCATAGAAAATTTGTGGAGGGAGTTGAAAGTTCGTGTTGCCCAGCGACAGCCCCAAAACATCACTGCTCTAGAGGAGATCTGCATGGAGGAATGGGCCAAAATGCCAACTACAGTGTGTGCAAACCTGGTGAAGACTTACAGGAAATGTTTGACCTCGATTTGAAACACAGGCAACCATGTCTGTGCTGCTAAACACTGTTGTCATCCCAAAAAGTGATGAGCTAGCAAAAACTGATCAGGCGCTGCAGTAGCACATCCTGTTTGAGTGTCTCTCTTGATTCCTTGGTTCTTGGAATCAAATGATATAAACCCTAAAGGATTTATGTTTGTATGACCAATATTAAAGCAATAGTATGTCTCCATTTACCTGTTTTGGGGGTTTTTTTAACTCCAAAAAACTCACAATGTTCTCTCTGTGAAAGTGAAAGTGTCAGTGTCATATGTTTGTAGTTTGTCTTAAATATCTGCAGTTGTCAATTCTGCACATAATTATAGCAATCATTGAGATTTACTTGCATTCCCTGTTCAATTCCAGTCCAGAAAAACACTCATTTTGAAAACTAAAAACATTCGTTATTCAAGACCCTCAGCAGTTTAGGACATCGGTGTACCGTTTGTTTATTGCAGAAAGAAATTACGTTTATTTGCCTCACTGACAGTGATAATGTATGTAACATTGTGACATGTGTTTGCAGCGGTCTGTGGCGCCTTGTTCATCTACATCAGCACTGACTACGTGTTTGATGGGCGGAACCCTCCGTTTGGGGAAGACGATGCTCCGAATCCTCTCAACGTTTATGGACGAAGCAAACTGGAGGGAGAGAGAGAGACACTTAGACATTGTCCAGGTAAACACCTGTCTGTCCCAGGTAATATGATGAAGTTGTATGTTGTAGAATCATTCCACCCTGTAAGGCCATCCATCCTGAGCCTGGTTCTGCTGGAGGTTTCTTCCTGTTAAAAGGGAGTTTTTCCTTTCCACTGTTGCGAGTGTGCTGCTCAAAATGGGAGACTGCGACAAAGTGAAGGATCAGCACAATCTGCTGCTTCCTTAGATACATAACTTTTACTAATTGGCTTTTATCATGTATGTGAAAGTTTTTGTACAGAGCCCTAAGATGAGTTTTGTTGTGACTTGGCGCTATATAAATAAACTGAATTAAAGAGACCGTTCAAGTAAATTATTCAAAGTCTGAATTTAATTTGACTCAAGATGACGTGTTGCCGTAGCAGCATGGTTCTTGGGTGCATGGCATGCCGTCTGTTGCTCTCAGCTTTGTTTGTATTTATGCTATTCGTGTTGGGCGTCATACATAATATCAACTTACTATTACCCTATGATCGCCAAACATTTTTAGACCTTAGTCTGCTGTAAAACTTGTGGAATTCCACAATGCATGATTTTTCACCCTATGCACACTTCCTACGCTTCTGTTGCTGTTCTGGTTACGGAGGTTTAGCAACAATCTTTAAATTGAACTTTGACTGTAAACCATTATCCACATTGGCTTCTTCTTCCAGCTTTGAATTGAACTTGTTTGAGCTGGGCCATTCTCCTTCAGGATTTTTAAGGATTTTTTTAAGTGAGTTGTCTGATTTTACACCACAATATGACCAGATTTTAATGGTTGGGGATTTTCATATTCTCGTTTGTTGTCCTGAGAAGCCACTGATGAAAGACACAGATGGACTCTTTGAATTTATTTCTGTTTGTAAATGGTCCCACTCTGAAATGTGGGCACACATTAGATTTAACTTTATCCTGTGATATATCTATTTTTAATCTGGCAATCAGTGATGTTTTCTTTTCAGACCATATGCATGTTTTATTCTATTCTGTTCTTCCCTTTCAATCAGTCAAACTATGCACCCCTGCTCAATATTGCTGTGTTCCTAAACCCTCCACTGGTGTTCAGTTTCCACCTGTCTTTTCCTCTGAAATGTTGTCACAGGCCTCAGTGTTGTTCCACACTGAGGAGCTAATCCTTCAGTTTGACTCCTCTTGTCTAGCAGTTCTGAACTCTATGGCTCCCATAAAAAATAGGCAACCAAAACTCAAGCCATAGCCTTGGTTAAATGACAATACCTGCACCATTAGACAGGAGTGCAGCAGAGCTCAACGAAGGTGGAACGACAGGTTGCAGGTTTCTTTTGATATATTGAGAAACAGCTGGTGTTCTCAGGAAGCTGTGAAAAAAACTGCTGATATTATTAGTTCTAACTAATAATCCCTGGGTTGTTTTTATCAGTTTGAGCTGTGTACTTAATGTTCATGAACCTGTCTGTGAAACTTCTACTGAAGTTTGTGATAAATTTCCTCAGAGGTTCTGTGCTTGAGATCTTAAAACTCTACTGGCAACGTGCGAATATAAAAGCTCGGAAAGATAAAAAGTTGCCATTTAGACATTTAAAAACTAAAAGCAAGATCTTAAAATCCATTCTAAAAGAAATGGGCAGCCAACGGAGGGAATACAAAATTGGGGTGATATGTTAATTCCGTCTTGTCCCCTTTAACAGACGGGCAGCTGAATTTTGAATTAGCTGAAGACGGTGTAAAAGAGACTGATCAATCCCAGTGTAAAGGGAGTTGCAGTAGTTCAGCCTAGAATTAATAAAAGCATGAATAACCATCTCAAGGGCTTCATAGGGAAGATAATCCTTAATTTTACTAATTAGCCTCAGATGATAAAAGCTGGACTGGACTACTGCATTAACCTGTTCATTAAATTTAAAATCTGAGTCAAAGATTAACCTAAGATTCCTAATGGAAGTGCAACCAGACAAATCCAATGATGCAACTGCACTGCTGCATTCTGCAAGCAAGCTGGATTTGCCAAATAAAATAACCTGTCTTATTGTTGTTTAAATAATGAAAATTCAGCTCCATCCATACTCTCACCTCCTCCAAACATTTGAGCAGATTCTCTGCTGACTGGGATCCACAGGAATTTAAGGGAAGATAGACTTGAATGTCATCTGCATAGAAATGAAATGAGACATTATACTTATGGTTGATTGAGCCCAGAGGGAGCAAGTACAAGAAAAATAAGAGAGGGCCTAAAATGGAACCTTG
>JAOXNZ010000021.1:25357408-25367994 GCA_028566095.1 Kryptolebias brasiliensis | reverse complement strand
GTCCATCCCTTTATGACCACAGTGTACCCATCTTCTGATGGCTACTTCCAGCAGGATAACGTGCCATGTCATAAAGCACGAATCATCTCAGACAGGTTTCTTGAACACGACAATGAGTTCACTGTACTCAAATGGCCTCCACAATCACCAGATCTCAATCCAATAGAGCACCTTTTGGATGTGGTGGAACGGGAGATTCGCATCATGGATGTGCAGCAGACAAATCTGCAGCAACTGCATGATGCTATTATGTCAGTATGGACCAGACTCTCTGAGGAATGTTTCCAGTACCTTGTTGAATCTATGCCACGAAGGAGTAAGGTAGTTCTGAAGGCAAAAGGGTGTCCAACCCGGTACTAGTAAGGTGTACCTAATAAAGTGGCCGGTGAGTGTATGTACAAGAATTAGAGTTTAGCTTTGAGGTTCTTTGAGATTTCCAGGTATTGACAGTAAACAAAAAAAATACAAAATCTAAATTCTAAGGTTTCTAATCTTTTCTTGTCCAATGCAGACCTATTCAAAAAGCAGCTCATGGGCTGGATATGGTCCTTTTTCAAAATTTCTTTGGTCCCCACAAAGCTGCCAGAATCCCAAACTGATTTGCCTGAATACAATGCTAAAAATATACATATCAGAGCTACTTTTATACCTTGAGCATCATATTAAGCTAGTAGAAGTCTTTGTGGTTTAGCAATTCATCTAGCATGTGCAAAAGGCAGTGAGGCTGCAGTACAAACAGAAGGCAACAGTCAAAGTAGCTTTTAGCTAAACTCAATCCAAGCATCAGGAAGTCTCTTAAAATTTGACAGTTTCAAAGCAAATGCATTAAAATGTAGTTTTTGTTCACTTTGCAAACAGCAATCAGTGTTTAACAATGTTATGTTAAGAAATTACAAAGTTGTGGCCATTTTAGTCAAACCTTAAAAATAAAAGCCTAATGATGTCAAGCTCAGAGTTTGTTTACTACCACATCAAAATTTAGCTCAAAATTTAGCTCAATATGAGAAACTGACTTAAATAAATATTTTTGTGTTGGCTAATGTGGATGTGGCAGCCATCTTGAATTGGATTGAATCCAAAAGTTGATTAGCTGTAGATGTGGATGCAGTGGTTCATGAGATACTCTATTATGCTAACAGACATAGTAGTTTACTCCAAATAGTTATATGATAAAATTTTTACGAAGATCTTGCACAATCTGTTAGCGCTCGAAGTATGTGTTGGTGATTGGTCTCAGCTACTACCACCCCAAACTCCAGTTCAATATCTGTAAAACTGACGGAGATACAGCTATTTTAGTGAGGGATTTTTTTAAGGTCAGTTGGCCATGGCAGCCATCTTGAGTAGAGTTGGCTCTAACAGTTAATCAGTTTTAGATGTATATCCAATGATTACTTTTTGCAAGTTTCATAAAAAGAATTTCCATTGGATTATGAGATATTTTAGTAACAGATAGACACAGACGGAGGCAAAAACATAATCATCCGCTTTCACACTTTGGTAGCAGATGGTAATTATTACCTGTGGCCCTCAAACCCCCCTGTAATTTCTATATATGACACACTTGCAACTATAGTTGAATAGACTTGGTTTAATGTATCAAATAACTTTTTTTTAGCTGCATAAAGAGTTTTAATTTCCTGTTTTGAAGCAGACGAGTGTAAGATTAAAGCAGTTAAAAACAGTGAAAGCACAAATACTTTGTGTAAAATCCACGTAATGATATTCCCTAAATCTGATCTGAACTAAAACTAAAACAAAAAACATGAACTAAGCTCCTACAACAGCTATAAGTCTCCAGCCATGTTCAGGCCATGTTAACACTATGCCAGCTGAAACCAAAAACACATCCTGAAGACCTTAAACACCTGGGACACATTCTGAACATAAACTGATAAAATTATGTCCTAAAGCAAAACTGTGGTAACAGATTAATCTGTGAAGCAAAGTCTCGAAGTGAATTCAGGAAATCAAAGTGAATCAGGAAGTAGACCATAACCAAACACAAAATCTGGATTAAAGCTGCTGCAGAAGGAGATCCTCCTCCGACCCTCCAGTCCTCTTATGGATCAGGTTTCCTCCTTGTCAGACGCCCCCCTTCCTCTGATCCAGACTTGCTGTGTAATTATGGAAGGAGGGACCTGCTGTTTTTTTAATCTTTGAAGGAGGTGTTCTTCCTTGTCTTCCCTAAACGTGAGCAGCAGCAGCGGGGTAATGAGGGTGCGTCCCCCAGTCGGTCCAGTCCCCAGTACCTCCCAGTTCTTTAGGCTCTCATATAAAAGCCCTGGTTGAAAATGAGTGCAGGCAGTAGGGAGTTTTCTGCTGGGGTCAGGAGGACTTTGGACAGACACACGGATCCTGCCCCAAACACCCGTGTATGAGTGGAGTGTAGCAGAAAGAAACATCCCCAACTTTTTTTCCTCTCTTGCCTCAAAGAGTCTACATGTCTGGTGGCATCTAGACATGTTCAGCTTTGTGGATTTGCGGCTGGCGCTGCTGCTCGGTGCAGCTGTGCTCTTGGTCAGGGCGCAGGGCGAGGACGACCGTAAGTTTCATCACTGTTTCTTGGAGCACCTCAACCTGTTTTCTCCTTCTTTTTTTTTTTTTTTTTTACAAAAGTGTTTTTCTGAAAGCTGGATTTTGTCTTCGTGGCTGGACGCCTGCTAAGACCTTAGAGAGAGAAGAGGAGAAAGCAAAAAAATAAATAAATTAGAATATTGATGCTCGATTGTCTGTAAACAGACAGATCAGGGTGTGCGTAATGCGTTGGGCATCTCAACAAGGCCTCCATCTTTCTTCTCCTTGTGTTTGCCTCACTCCCTCCACCTCCCCACCTTCCCAAGATGCACGTAGAGCAAGTTGTTGCAAGTTTTTTCAGGCTTTCCTCCAGGGGAGGGTTTTTTTTAGCAGACACAGTCCAATGAACAAATAGGCTGAACAGATCTTAAGCATCCTACTGAAATTAGTTTTATAAAACTAAATAAACTGATAATTTTTCTCTTTTCCGGATGTGATCTTCTCAGATTATTTAACTTTGCA
Source organism: Kryptolebias brasiliensis (assembly GCA_028566095.1). Classification (NCBI taxonomy): domain Eukaryota; kingdom Metazoa; phylum Chordata; class Actinopteri; order Cyprinodontiformes; family Rivulidae; genus Kryptolebias; species Kryptolebias brasiliensis. The sequence goes on along the minus strand of JAOXNZ010000021.1, from coordinate 25,364,955 downwards.
GCCTAAATGTTATTTGCCATCTGTCAGAAAGGGGAAGCCTTTCACTGGCCTGACTGATGTGGCAAAAATGATTTGCAGCCTGAGGCTGAACAGCTGATCAGAAGAATCATAATGAGGGAAAATAGGAGTTGAGTCTTGTCCACAGGATAGATTAACAGTCTGCAAACTCAAAGGTACATCATGGAACACAGAAAGAGGGGTAAACAAGTGTTGACCAGTTTTATCCTCTGAGAGGACAAAGAGAACCAGCTCAGCTTTGGGAACAAGAACCATGGAGATGAAATTCAGTTTTTCCAGATGTTCCTTATGTCTGGAAGGAACTCAGCTGACTATCTGAAGCAGATGTGTGCTGACTGTGTGAACAGTCTCACAGCGACACCTGGAGGCTCCTCTTGACTCTTGCAGTCACATCTGGCTGCCACGTCCTCCCTCACTTTCCACTTTCACCCTCCTCCTTGTGTCCTCCTATTTTTTTCCATTCCTTCTTTTTTTCCCATTTAATTGCAAACACATGCACTGTGTTTCCACCGGCTGCTGCCAAGCCTGCAACTCTACTGCTTCTCCCCTCTGAGCTCAGCACTTTGGCACGCAGTAAAATTTATAAAACGAAACCCCAGTTAGGCTTTAGGCTTGGTGAGGAAGTGCTCAGCAGCAGCACTTCAGTTTCTTCCTCTGGAGAAGTCACCTGGAGATGTCTAACCTGAGTGTTTTACTGTGAACAGTAATAGGACCCACAGGACAGTGGTGACCTCTCTGTCACCCCTGACCCTCGGGTTTAATTCCTGTCCAGACTAATCTCAACACTTAGCTCTCAGACCTACTCCTGTAACCATTTACTTATTATAGATTTCATAATAACAATAATTTACAATTTTTAACAGTTTGCTCTTCACCAAAGGTTCTGTACTAAAGATAAAGACCTTTTTTAATAATGCCTGTTCCAAAATATAAGAACTCATGCAAAACTAATGTCATAAAAAGTTTGATTAATTTTGCAAGTTTTTCCTTTATGTACTTTACATTTTTCAATAGTTTCTAGAGTTTAAAGTGCCTTGGTCTGTGTTTACATGGTCAAGTTCCTCACCCCTCCATGTCACTCCTTTCAGGCACGAGTACCAGCTGCACCTTGGATGGCCAGGTGTTTGCGGACCGGGATGTGTGGAAACCAGAACCATGTCAGATCTGTGTGTGCGACAGCGGCACGGTGATGTGTGATGATGTCCACTGTGATGAACCAACCGACTGCCCTAACCCTATCGTCCCCCAGGGCGAGTGCTGCGCCATCTGCCCCGACGAAGGTACCATCCCTCCAACCAATCTCTGTCCTGATTTTCATATTTTGAATTTTCCATCCAAACTCAATAAATATGTCCTAATACTCAGTATTTCTCAAGTTTTGGGGGGGATTTTGTCAAGAATGCAAAACATTTGTATATTTAAGAGCTTTCTTACCCTACATCATTTCCATTCCTTTTTAAATATTGTTTTTAAAATTTTACATTTAGTGACACATGCTGATCTGAAATTTTCACAAAATGATTTTTATTCCTCTAATCATTTAACTTCATATGTGTAATTTCTTTTCAGTCTACCAGGCTGCTGAGGTTGAGGTAAAATAAAACTTTTTAATTTTACAACAATAAATCTGTTATTATGGACTGGGTTTGACTAAGCTTAGGATTAGGGTTGCTTGAGATAGATTGTATTTTATGAAAGCTAAACATTTTTTAGGCTGAAAGGTGCTTTAAGGTGTGTTGTTGTTGATTGGTCCTACTGAATTAAATTGAATTGAATCAAATGAATGATAAGTCTTCAGATCAGTTCTGTCCATACAATTTGTACAAAATGAAGACCCATTTTTGTTTGTTTTCACCACAGGGACCCAAAGGAGACCGTGGACCCAAGGGAGAGAGGGTAGGTTCACACTCTGTCCCTCTTTTTGCTGGCTTGAGGGTTAACTTTTGATTTTGCGTTGTGTTGAAGGTCTGACACTCAGGCCAGATTCCTGTGTGTTTATGTTGGAGTTGAAACAACAGAATGTGTCTGCTTTAGTTCACACTGACATGGAAACAAATGTAAAAACTGTGAGGACATTCTGTTAAAACAAACATCTGTTCCAGTCAAACTATGAGCCTTTTAGTGGTTTTAGATTTCCTTTGTTCTATTTAGCCTTTCTCTTACAATATTTTCTTCGCTCCATGTAAAGAGGAGACATTTATTGTACTTTTTAAAATTTGCTCTGAAAGTTTTTTTTTTTTATCTGCATTTTGCTTTTGGAATGAGTAGGTTTCTACTGTTTCACGACTAATAGTAAAAAATATAAGCCAAAACATAATAAGGTCAGGTTAACTTCTTCACAACAAATAATAAGGACAGGGAGCATATGTGTTTGTCAAAAAAGTGTCCAATTAAATTTGGTGTAAATATCAGTGTCTAGACTGTTTTTGTTGAACATTATTAAAATTGTATGTAATAAAAATGCATACTATTTACAATAAGTTATAGAAAGCTCAGTGTAGGCTTCTGGAACAATGGGACATTAACTGGTTTTATCTTTAATTTAAATGTTGTAGATTAGTTTTTTATTAGTTTATTATTTGATTCAGCCAACCTCCGGGTCACCCATTTGTTTAGAAGCAGGATGGAAAACTTACAATTTTAATAATATTCAGTTAATATAATGTTTGATGTGTTGCATTGATTCTGATCATCTACTTCTGCGGATATTGATTCTGTAATCATAAATTCATGTAAATCCTTACATAGGCAGACAGTGTCCCCGTCCATTTCCTGTATTGTGATGTCACATGACCACTGCTTGTCCATCTGTGATTGGGTCAATGGTCACTGATGAGTGAAATCCATATTTTTTATCTTTAATGTTTCTTTCATCACTGAATCTGAAAAGAAACAAACAAACAAAAATAAATAAATAAAGTTGAAGCTAAAACACAAAGCAGTCATGAACAGAGAATAAGAATCTTGTAGATTAAATATTGCAGTTTATTGTTTTTAGATGTGGGACTATTAGTATCAGAGCCCTAAACCCAATTGACACCTCCTCCACCTCCTCTGTCTGCAGGGCCCTCCTGGTTCCCCTGGTAGAGACGGTCTTGATGGCCAGCCTGGACTTCCAGGACCTCCTGGCCCTCCTGGACCCCCCGGCCTTGGTGGAGTAAGTTGTTAATTTTTGTTTTCTGTATTTTTCTGTTTGAGGGTCAAAACATGGAGTTATAACCCAGTGTGGGCTGGCTACAGCAGTCTTATGACTCATACAGAAGGTTTATTTTATGGACTGACATGTTCTCTCATCAGTGTCATCTTCTGTGGTGCCAACATAGATTACAGAAAAAAGTTAATCCAGCACTCTCGTTGCACTTGGCGTGTTTAGAAAAATGCCAGCTAGTGCACTTACAGTATTTTATTAAAATAATTACATTATATTTATACTGACAGAAGCAGTGTTGTGCTGAAACTTGAGTCTTTAATCCCCTTAATAAAGGGTATAAAATCCACCTTTGACTTAAAAAAAGACTGTCTTAGACTTTGACCTGAAGAATGAGGTCAGAAGGCCGAGACTTTCACTATGGAGCTGAAAGTTGTTTCACACATGGCAGGAAGGATGCTGAAGGGTCTAATTTCACAACCTAAATTTGAATTCTGTTTTTTATTCTAGAGTTTCATATCAATTGAACACAACCATAAACTCTCTAGTTCACAACTCTAAGCTAACAACTTCTGGCTAATTTGAATTTCTTTAGAGAAGTTATCTATGACTACATGCTAATTCTTCAAGCTAAGCTTACATGACAACAATTATCAGCATTTCAGTAACCTCGAAACTCTGATTTGGGTCTGACATCATACCCAACCAAAACGCGTTCAAGTAGCAGGTCAGGAAACCAGTAGGATTTGCTAGTTGTTGTCCTCAGAGACCAGGCTAACTATCATTAGCAAAACAGCAATTGCTTTCTCTTCAAATACTGGAGCAAAATATTCACTACCTTGTGTGTGTGACTGATTTACTGAGAAACAAATAAATAGAGGTGAAAATAAAAAGGTGATAACTGCAGCTATCACAAATGTTCATGCCTGAGTCAGCCATATTGGATGATGATGTTGGGAATATCATATTTTTGAGTCAAAAATTTAACTTTTAGGTACGTTCCAATTACATTTTTTGACTTGATTTCCATTTGTGAGTTCTGAGTACAAATGGAAAACACCACTAGTTGAAAACCTCTTTTTTTTATTTAGCTTTTTGTTTAAGTGACATCCAAATCACCAGTCACATCAGCACTGTAAATTACAGTTTGGTAACAGTTCACTGGATAACAAGCCAACATTCCCAAACTTTAGTAGAACTTATGACATAAATGCAAATATCTGACACGTATAACTTCTAATATCTGTATCTATTCAACCATGTTGTCATGTTGTTTAATATTTTTGAATGTATCAATGACAGACATCCGTTCAAATTATTTATGCTAAGATAACAAAACCGATGTTTACATCATCCTCCATTTATTATAGCTTGAAAAGTAGAAACATTTAATGGCCACCATCATCAGTACAAGTGTGAGGTCAAAGGTCACAGGGGATATAGGATTTCTATGAACTGCAACTGTGACACATCCACACAAATATTGAACTTTTTTAATGTTTTTGGTTTTAATTGTTTCAAATGAGAAAATAATGGCATGTGAGAAACTGCAAGTTTTGTTTAACTTTTAAATTTGCTCAAAAATTTGAAAAGGAGCTTTAACAAAACAATAAGCCTTGATATTGTTATATCACTAGCAATTTCTACTGTACATAGTCAAAGAGTTTTATTGGTATATTTTGATACGTGTTCCATAAAGGAGGCAAGTGGAAAATCTCTCTCTTGGTAACACATTTATATTTGTTTTTTTCAGAACTTCTCCCCTCAAATGTCTGGTGGCTATGATGATAAATCCCCTGCCATGCCTGTGCCTGGACCTATGGTAGGACATCCATATATTCATAAACATAAACATTCATTCCACTGTAATTCATGATGATGTGGTATCTGACATCGGCTGTTTGACTGACAGGGCCCAATGGGACCTCGTGGATCTCCCGGACCTCCTGGTTCCAGCGTGAGTCCATCTTTTCTTTCCTTTCTGTAGCTACTCAGAAATGATCAAATCTGAAATGATTTGATCAAATTATTATTTCACCACCACCACCCAAGTGACATAAAACTTGTCAAATTTAAGCCTTTCCATTAGCTCATTACAGTATTGTGATAAAAATTTTGAAACTTCTAACCAATATAAAAGGCTTGAGCTGACATGGGTGCAGTTTAAGCTTTTTGATAAGAAGTCATATGAAGTATATTATGGCAAATAAACAGACAAATAGAATTTAAATGAATGCCTTTATCTGCACAAAGGTCAAATGCCTAAATCAGATAAGATAAAATAAGATAACACAAAACATAAGATAAAATATAGAATTACATACGTTAAAAAAATTTATATATTTACAAAATTATAAAATTATTAAGAAAAGCTAAACTCTCACTGTATTATACAAAAATGTGTAATAATTAAATTTGTGTGTGCCTCACCTTACAGGGACCTCAGGGACCCACTGGCCCTCCTGGTGAGTCTGGAGAGGCTGGAGCTCCTGTAAGTATTAAAGACATAAAAATAAACACCTGTTTTACAGTTGACTTGACTGTTGCCAGTCTGACTTTAATTGTTTTATCTTTAGGGCCCCATGGGTCCACGTGGACCTGCTGGTCCTTCTGGAAAGAATGGAGAGGATGTAAGTGGACTACATCTGCTTGTATTTCTTTTATCTCCAGAAAACTTTAGTTTTAGTCAAAGTTTAAGTGCCTCCATCTGATGGTTTCTCCTCTCTCCACCTCTCATGCTGTCAGGGTGAGGCTGGAAAACCTGGCCGTGCTGGTGAGCGTGGACCTTCTGGACCACAGGTAGATCACTGGGCATTTTCATTGTTATGTAAACAAAAATAAGAATAAAAGAGAGCCAACATTACACATTACATTCCTATATTTTTCCCTCAGGGAGCTCGTGGTTTCCCAGGAACCCCTGGACTGCCCGGCATCAAGGGACACAGAGTGAGGATCATCCTATTCAAACTAAAATCAACAAAGTAGCGCTTTGTAACTTGGATCTTAAAGTTTGTGTCTCTTTTTTCTTTAGGGATTCAGTGGTCTTGATGGTGCTAAAGGAGACACTGGCCCTGCTGGACCAAAGGTGACTCTCCATCTCTGTTGTTTGGTGCTTTCAAACTATGTTCACTTATTTCTTTTGACCATTTTAGTAGCAGTTTAGAGGTAACTTGATTAGTAACAACATCTTAGTTGCAGTGATAATTGATACTGATATCTGCATGCTAAGACTAGTAGCAAAAATAGTTATTGAGCCAACTGCAAGTCATAACATGGGCCTCTAGTGAGTAGTTCTGTTCTTCACTAAAGCTGAGGGAACTCACAGCGAATGAATTTAAACTGAATGCTCAGAATCAAATCTGTAAATGCTGAGAGCAAAGATATTCTGAGTTTTGTGGCCTAGAATTAACTCAGATTGTTTTATATATTTTCTAGAATCCATCTAAAAATGTGTGTTTGAAGGGCTCAAATATTTCCCCTTATTGAGATATTACACAAAATGTGTGCCATAGTTATAAAGTATTTGAGCTCAGGATGATGAATAATACTTATAACTTTGAGTGGGTTAATTTCGCATTTGTATTAGCTGCAGTCAGAGGAGTGTTACAGCTCGAAAAGAAGTGTCCTTAATATTATATTGGATAAGTAACTGCCCATGGGAGGCCATCTTGGTATAAGTTATTAACAACTGAAGGTGTAGTTTATGTATTTCCCGTCCTCACCAACCTGTGTTTGTCTGGTTAGGGAGAGGCTGGAGCCCCTGGTGAGAATGGAACTCCTGGTGCTATGGTGAGTAAAACAAATATGCACACTTATCAGCGACATACAGATTTGACCCACCCTTCTGATTGATGCCAAGTAAAACTGATTGGTTGTTGTATTTTTCAGGGACCCCGTGGTTTGCCTGGTGAGAGAGGCCGCACTGGTGCTCCTGGATCTGCTGTAAGTTCACACAAACACACGCTCAGCTACAGTGTGTTGATGCATCAGTCAATAATCATTAATCAATTGTGTTTGTCTGTTTGCTGCAGGGAGCTCGTGGCAACGATGGTGCTGCTGGTGCTGCTGGACCTCCTGTAAGTCTGATTCTCTGACCACTAAAATAAAGTTAAAACTGTATTTTCCTTGTATTTTCCAAAAAGTAGTCTTTAAAGTTTCAGTGTGAAATATTAAGACCTGTCTGATGGAAGATATAGGAAAAATATTTATAACTATGTATCCATTAGTGTAAATTCCCATGAAACTAAAAAAGGTTTTCATTTTCTCAGAGGGAAGGATTTATATTCAAACATGCTGCAGGTCACTTTCTTTATTTCCACATCACTGTTGATATAACAAATCAAAAGAGAAAGACCAAATATTGGCTTCAGAGCAGGCCTTT
>JAOXNZ010000021.1:25308586-25322919 GCA_028566095.1 Kryptolebias brasiliensis | reverse complement strand
TTTTTTTTTTTTTTGCATTTTTTTCTTCTTTTGATGACTGATAATGATTTTTTTCTATAACATACCCTTAACATTTCAATTTATTGAACTCTACCAAATGGTCAAGATGTCATTTAATGGTTAAAGTACAAAATTGCAAACAAATAGCACAAACATGAGAAAAAGTAACAAACATGCTCATTTATAAATAAACAATAAGAAAAAAAATCCAGGACATTGAATATATTTTATTTCTAGTATTATGTCACAAAACATTGCTTTCTTTCATTTCAACAAAGGAAAATACACTATTAAACAATTAAACCTTGCATTTATAAATTTTCAGGTTGACTGCATCAACAGAACCAAATTCAGTTGACTTCAGAATGAGTGCTCTTGTGCAAAACATTCATTTTTGTAATAAAAACTAAAAAATGTAGTGCAAAATAAAGTAAACTGTTATATTTCTTTCTTCCAAATCTCAATAAACCTAATTTGTGGTGGATTGGTGGATCTCACATTTTTGAGGAACAAGATCCACATTTCTGGTGGATTGATTGAACCAGTAGTGCTGGATTTCATTTAAACTTCTAAAAATTCCAAACACAATAAAACACCGCCAAACATAATAAAACATTGCATTTCTAAACTTTCCAACTCAACACACCTTATTGGTGTGAGTGTGCAATCACACTACTGCTTTTTGAGCATTAGGTATCATTCACTTAAGGTGCTATGCTACAAAGCATTTCTGGTTTGTGTTCAGACACAAGAAAACATTGCGCTTCTGACATTTCCACCTTGATACACTCTTGACGCATAGGTTGCATTGTCCCCGCTTGTCACAATGAAGAGGCCAGTGTCCCAAACTATCATAGTGCACATCTGGTTGTGGTTGTGGTTTTGGTCGTGAGGGTCTTGGGGTGAATTTTTTCTTCTGTGAGAGGGAAGAAGTGAATGATAATCAGCCAACTTTGGATACTGGCTTGTTGGCTTGGTTTAAGCTGTGGGTGACTGCCAGGCGGAACCTTTTGAGACATCAAGTTCTGGTTGAGAAGGCCACAGTCCCTTTTGTAGACCAGCCAGGAATTTGCAATGCACAGGTCAAGGATGTATCCAAATAGGGGAACATACCATCTCCTGGACTTAGCTGGGATCTTGTACAGGTGTACCAGCATGTCAGAAAGATCAATTCCTCCCATATGCTCATTGTAAGCAGAAATGAGTGATGAGCATGGGATACTGATCTTTGTACTAGACTTTCATCCTGTTTCAATGGTTCAAAGACAATAACTTAGTATTTTAGCATCTAAACATCATTTTCATGATCCATAAAGTTGATGACATAAAGTTACTAGAATTATCCATCCTTAACTCATTTTGTAATTTGTAAATGTAAATATGTAAATAAAGTCCCTTAAACCTAAAGTAAAGTTCTCTTTCAGGTTCTTTCATGTGAAATTCAGAGTCCTCAACTAGCTTCAAAAGATTAAGAGTGACAAACATAAACTGAGCTAAGGCTAATGTCAGAGCTAACCTAGCCTCCAGTATTGTGTTTATGTTTACCCTGGTATAGTTATACATACAACACAAGAAGACTAACACAAGTCACTTGCCATCTAAAATGAGGAATAAACAAAGATCAAGTAGACCTCAGCATAAGCTAAATGGACTCTATTCTGTACCTCTTTAAAACATAAATATGTTTATTCTATTTGCTGCTGAGAACATTATTTGCCTTCTCTTTTTGTTTAGTCCAGGAAATCTGTTTTTTAAATGTCTTTCAGTCTGTTTCACGTCCATTTTTGAGACATACACAGTAATTGTCATAAGCTTAAAAGTTTGGCCCTCATGATAAAGATGTTCATATTCCAAAATTAGAAATTGAGCAGCAAAAAACTCTTGGTGATTGGGTTCTAGCCCAACTAGTCCACCAAGTTTTACAAAATAAAACCAATTTCCACCTTGTGTTTTAACTATAAGTAAGACCATTTTCTTGGAAATGGGTGTTTGTGTCAAACCTAATGTCCATAATTAGCGTTTAACAGTTCAAATATTACTGGCTCGCGATGAAGCCAAATTATCAAGATGTCCTTGTATGACTGATGTGTCCCACAAGACTAGAGAAAAACCTGTTCATGAGCCAAAGTGTTTATCTGTTCATGTGTATGGCAACTTGTGTAAAATGTGTTCACAAGTAAAAATGTGTTCATGCCAAAAATGTGTTAGTGAAAAGGTATAAAAGCTACTGTTACCCTGATTTGGATTTTGACCACAACACACTGAAATTACAGTGCTGTCCATCTTTTTAAAACACTTATCAATCTGCTACATCACTTAGACAGGAAAACTATTTAAAGAAAAACTGCACTCATGACAATTTTTTAAATAAACCACACAAAGCACTAATGTATATTAAAATATGTGCATTTTATTTGCCTTGTGTAATTATGTATTTTGGTTCTGATTTAGCCACTTGATATGGATATTATTGGCAAAAGATGAAATTACATTAGTTCTGTATAAATATTTCCTTATATGCAAACACAATACATGTATTGGTGAAACCAATATCGTACAGAGCTACCTGTTCATTTTAAACATATGGCTTTTGTATTTGACTGTAACAATTACTGCTCCTCAGTGACACCCAGTTACAAGTGTGGGTTAGTTGTTCAAGCCTTCCACCCCTGACCATCCCTGCTGGATGATAAAGGAATGTTTGTCAGATACTCAACTTAAAATTGAACATGATTGTAACACTGAACGAAAGTTATGACTGTAACTATGGTTCTATGAGACCCGGATGACCGCCAGAAGTGGTGCTGCAAGCACTAAATGATCATTCTTGCATGCGCAGGTCGAGTATTAATCACAACAAAGTCACCTGTGACCTGCCGGTGACTCACATGACTCTATATAGTCACATGACACCCGGCACTCAAGCACTCTGGCGGTCATCCGGGACTCATAGAACCGTAGTTACATTCGTAACTTTCGTTCTATTTCATCCCTACTGACCGCCAGAGGCGGTGCTTCAAGCACTGGATGATGTATGTCAACAAGATCACAAGAAATCTGCAACATCCAAGGAACAACCACTACCCACCTACCTCAGTGGGATGTAGATGGACGCTGCTCCAAGATTCCCTGAAGGGGATGGGGGACAACCACATTTACCCTCTAAAACCGAGCAAAGGTGCTTGGTGATTTCCAGGAGGCTGCACTGCACATTATGTTTAATGGCACCCCAGTCATGGCAGCAAATGAGGTCGACATGCCCCTCGTAGAGTGGCACCTCACTTCTCCAGGCAGTGGGCGATCCTATAAGGCGTAAGCCTTAGCGATCAAATCCACAACCCAGTGTTAAAGTCGCTGCTTAGAAAGGGACTGGCCTTTCTGTGAGCCCGCGTAGCAGACAAAAAGGCCATTCGTCTTTCGGAAAAACACAGTGGAATTGATATATGCCTCAAGTGCACGAACCGGGCACAAAGGTTCAGAGGGGGCCCCGGTGTCAAAACGGGCAAGATGGAGTGGCTGGGTACTGCCTGCTGTCAGCGAAACTGTAGGAACAAATGCCACATTAGGCCACATGGTGACACCTGAGCCATCGGGGTTCCACCAGCAGCAGAACTCAGCTATCGATAGAGCCTGAAATTCTCCCACACATTCTGCGGAAACCATTGCCAAAAGAAACACCGTTTTCATTGTAAGTTATTTGAGGTCTACAGACGCCAAGGGCTCAAACAGGGAAAACCGAAGGGCCTCAAACACCAGAGAAAGGTCCCATGCTGGCGCCACAGGGCGGTTGGGTGGGTGCAAGCGCCTAGCACCCCTCAAGAACAGCACAATGTTCTTATCTCGGCCCACCGAACAACCATTCAGCCCAACATGCCATCAGGAAATAGCGGCTACATATACCTTCAAGGTACACAGAAACCGTCCCCGATCCATTAATGCCTGCAGGAAGGCCAGTATGTCAGAGACTGAACACTATACCGAATCCTGACCTTTACCACGGCACCAGGTTGCAAAGACCGCCTACTTGTTAGCATAGACCGCACGTGTGGACGGTGCCCATGCATTAGTTATTGTACGCCCTACTTCCCTATCATACTTCGAGAAAGTGGATCCCGGCCTCATAGGGGCCAAACCCAGAGCTGGAGTCAGTCTGGGTCGGGGTGGAAAATCCAGCCCCCCATCTGGGAAAGAAGAACCCTCCTGGAGGGGAGACGCATTGGCAGACTGGAGCTGAGCTCTCGCAGTAGAGGGAAGCAAGTCCTCGCCGGCCAGAAGGGGCTCACCAAGAGAACCCTGAGCCTCTCCTGACAAACCCTCGGGAGAGTTGGAAAAATTAGACCAAATGGTGGAAAAGCGTTAAGGAGGGTCCGAGGCCAGTCGTGTGTTAGTGCATCATAGCCCAGAGGGCTGGCGTCGCCCAAGGAAAACCAAAGGGGACAGTGAACTGCATCCCTGGAGGCAAAGAGGTCCATGTCTGCCCTGCCAAAGACCCTCCAAATGCACCACACCACCTCCGGGTGATGTTTCCACTCCCCCGGAAGCGGCGTCTGGCGGGACAGAAAATCTGCTGGCATGTTCTGTGGCCCTGGGATGTAGGCTGCCCTGAGGTTGGAGAAGTACATGCTTGCCCTGCAAGCCCGGAAGAAACCTATGAAGAGCTAGAAGCATGGCCCGTAATTCCAGGACATTGATGTGCTCCCTGCTTTGTCGTGAGGACCATGTCCCCTGTGCCATCTGACCCCGCAAGATCACACCCCAGCCCGTGGAGGACGCATCTGTAATCACAACCTCCCATGGGGATGGGAGGGAACCGAGCGGGACCCCTGTTGTCATAAACAACCTGTTCCTCCACTGGGAGACCAGAGACACCGAGGCCCAACCCGAATTCTCCTGAGGCGATGAGAGTTCCGTGTGGGGTCCAGATTCAAGCTGTTCAACCACATCTGGAGTGGCCGCAATGACAGCAGCCCCAAGGGCACCCCGCTGGATGCAGCTGTGAGCTTGCCCAAGAGGCGAAGATACAGCACAAGAGGCAGCGCCATGCCGCGTCTGAATTTCGGGAGCATGCTCGATATACTGTCGACCCGCTGGGGCAATGGGCAAGCAGTCATTGAAACAGAATTCATGACAATGCCCAGGAAGATGGTCTCCTGTGAGGGAGTCAGACTGCTTTTCTTCATATTCACCTGCAAGGCCAGGTGTCCCACATGATCGAGCACCAACAATGTCTCGGACCACTTGGTCGTAGGCCTTACAGAGAAGGTCATTAGTAATATGGCACTGGGGCCGCAGACAACAGGCATTAGGCCACAAAGCCTCATCAGGCAGGACAATAAGAGAGGCAATGCCTGGTTCCACAGCTGGTATCTGCCCCAAACCAACCCTGGGCGCCTCCTGCATGGCTTCCAGGGCCCTGCCATCTAATGTCAGACATGAAAAAGCCTTGGTGTTCGACCAACAGGCATGCAGTTTCCGTATGTACTCCTCCGAGGGAGGAACCATAAAAGCAGCATCAGATCTACTGTGTCTAAAAAAGGCGCTAGTAACTGCAGGCTGGGCCCGAGGAACATCTAGCTGTAAATGGGCAAGAGTCGTCCGGATTGCGGCCGTCACTGATTCTCCCACATCCTCCTGGGAGGCACTGGAGTCACACCCAGAGGCCCTGGAGCCCAGCCCCGGAAGGTCCTCACAGAAATGGGTACATAGTATCATCATCGTTGACCGATGCCCCATCCTGTTCAGAAGGGAGAGCCGCTCCGCGACCGTCCTCAGCCTGAAAGGACCGGAGGAGGGCCTTCATTTGGGCCAGCTCAGTAGTGAGGTGATCCACCTTTGTGTACAAGCTCCCTGTGTCAGTACGTCTGGCTCGCTTCGCCGACACCAAAGGTGCAGCCACAGCAGGCTGCTTCTGGCACGTTGCCTGTCCCGGCAGCAACGGGCTGTGCTGTGATCTGGTAAAGCGAAATAGCTTGTGCAGCTCCTGGAGGGCGAGACTCACCCGCTGCTCCGACCATGCATGGTCACGAGGCTACTAGCAGCAAGCAGATAAGAGAACAGTTGTAAACGCAGAAGCTTTGTACAACCACCTGTGCGCAAGAGGGACTGAGCGCCGGGTGTCATGTGACTATATAGAGTCACGCGAGTCACCGGCAGGTCACAGGTGACTTTGTTGTGATTAATACTCAACCTGTGCATGCGCAAGTATGATCATTCAGTGCTTGAAGCACTGTTCAAACACGGTCAGTAGGGATGAAATAGAACTACATTTGCTACTGAAACCAAGTAGCATAGTTTTTACTAATACATCAGTTTGGACTAAAATTCTGTGTATCAAAACATAATAGGTCTTCAAGGACTTCCAAATTAACAGTACATTTTTTATTACTTGGAAAAGCAAGACTGTCCAGATAATTAATTCCTGGGAATATTGAACAGTATTCTGCAAGTTGTTTTGTCACTGACAAAACTAAGGACATGAGGCTTCAGCCGCCACATGGTTGGGTCTCCACCTTGTCCTCCCATTTACTACACAGTGTCTTAAGATGGTGGACTCTGTGACTCAGCATCCCAGTTCTTGCCACGGTTCCTCTTCCTGTTCCTCTCTGCCATCACCACGGCTGCTACCACGGTTACCAGCACAGTGACAGTGATGACGAGAACTGTGGCCGTCTCGGCAACACAGAGTTGGCTGTCCACCCAGGCCAGAGAAGCTCCCATTAGCTGCGGAGGGTCCTGGCAGGTCACGTTGCTGTAGTCATCGATGTGGAGGTAACGAACATGTAAGATCTTGCTGAAGACACGATGAAGGTCACAGTCACAGCTCCATGGGTTCCCTGGCAAAAACAGAAAAACTGAGCGGGAAACAGAAAATTGACTCAAAGGTTTTTACAGAATTTAACCCTCCTGAAGCCCTCAAAAAAGAGTGAGGTGGAGAAGCCCTTGTAACTTCAGGTCCATTTGACCCGAAGGCCACGAGAGTGTTAAAGCAAGGGATTGATTAATACGTATTTTTTGATTTTGTCTTGTATTTTGAACATAATCTCCTTTTTATATGTTTCAAGTGTATTATACAGTATAAAGGCTGCTTTAAGCATTTTACATCTATTGAACTGTCAACAGGTTCAAGCAAAATGATGTGATGCTGTCAGTTTAAAAAACAAACAATTACCAGATCCAACCATTCTTCCAAATGACATGTTGAATGCTGCTCTTCCAAGAAGGAATATTTAGATCTCACATTGGCTAAATATGGCTCAAACGCTGGAAGTGGACTTGAGCCTTATTTAGACCATCTCTATCTGGCCCCCAGTGTGCGCAAGTGTAAATCTCCCAAAAGTACTGAAATCCAGCATTTTCTCATAAATCTTGAGGTGGAAAAAAAGTATATAAAACTTGTTTTGTTTTCCAGCAGACTGTATATGCTGGTGTGGGGTGGGCATAACAGATTTTGACTTTTGTGCATTTATTATCACCCACCACCCAAATGTTTTTGCCCGTTTGTTGTTTGTTTTTGCTACTGGAAGAATCTTAATGAAACTTTTAGAAAGTAATCATTGGACATTTACAACTGTAAAGGGAGTCAAGATAGCCACCACAGCTAATTGACATTAATCAACACAAACATGGCTATAACAGTTTCACAGATACTGACCTAAAATCTGATGTGGTAGTCAAGACTTGTTCACAACACATACTTTGAGGATGACATCTCATTATATTGCATGCATAATTTTTTGTTTTTCTTTTAAGGTTTGACAAAAATGGCTAAAACTCTATGTTTTAACGTAAGATGACCTTAGTTTAAAACTCTGGCACAAAAGGTTGAGGGCACTATGTGTTCCGTCACAGAATGCTAGGCCTTTAATTAATCATTTATTTATTATTTGTTTCTTTTGACTAAATATATATAAATATATTGTCAAAAGTGTAGGTGTGATCAATTAAGACTATGTTTTGACCAAGAATGCTAACTATGCTGCAAATGTATTGATGAAAAAGGAAGAAAAAGTCTAAATGTCTTCCAGTTCTTTTGAATGGCAATATTTAGAAAGCAGCCAATCATCTACAAATCAGTTACAGCCACAGCTGTCATACAAGTGAAATAAAGCAATTCTTTGAAACATACAGTATATTATGTATGTTATGTTATGTACGCAGCTTTTTGATTTTTTAACCCAAAAGTAAGTAAAATGTGTCTATTGAAAAAAAGTTACCAATTCTTATTCTTATGTTTTGTAACTCTTTCACTTAGAGACTTCATAAATTAAAAATAAGACTTTATTTTTTCTGAGTGAGTAAAAAAAAAACAACAAGTCATATTCAAGTCATTACCAAGGTGTTTGTCTTGTGTACTTGACCATCATTTAGTGGATAATATTTGGTATTCTGTGTGTCTGTCTTCATCATTCAACAACAGGTGAGGGAACTCATTTTAAATCTAGAAAGCTAAGAAAACATTACTTCCAAACATTCTTAAGTGCTGAGTATATTGTAATGTAACCCCAGTAACGTGTTGCCTTGGCAACATCCCTAAATTTTAAGGGACATGGCTTGTAAAAAGGCTCTAAGGGAAGGTATGTATTTGTCTCATCTAAAGTTATCTAAAGTGGGGAAACTTTAACTGTCACGGAGAAGAGATTTAATTTCACAAAAAGGTTTTTAAAAACTACAGCGAACCTGATAACTGAATGTGTGTTGCTGTTGTATGTAGGCTGATGAAGGTCTTAAATTTAAGATGATGCAGGTTGTTTCCTTCCAGGTCGAGAACTGCCAGACTATAGAGAGGGGCCAGAGCATCAGTGTCTATCTGAGAGATGTTGTTGTTGTTCAGCTGGAGCACCTAAACAGAAAGACAGTCAGAAAAAAAAACAACTTCATTCAGTACACAGATAAAACCAGTTTCACAATCATCAGAAATTAGGCTAACCAGGGAACACCATTCAGTTATGTCAGTTTATCTTTATCTACCAAGAAATATAGATATGACTGGCTTAAAGCCTCTTTTTATTCAACAAGCCCATTAAAACAGAAGCCCTAATGAGTTAAAGATATTGTGGATTTACCTCAAGCCCAGGCAGCATATCAAGACTCCCCTGCTGCACCATAGTCAGTCTGTTGTTGTATAAATAGAGATGTCTGAGTCTTGAGAGGCCCCTGAACACCCCAGGCCCCACAGACACCAGTTGGTTATAACTGAGGTCTAACTTTTCCAAGTTGTCCAAATACTCCAAGCTAAAAAAAAAAGAAGTCAATTCCAGAATGAGATGTTGGGAAACACACTAAAAATTTTAAGTAATTGAACATCAAAAAATTTCCTGACTTGATATCTGGATTTATGACCAGCTCCATGCTTAATTAACTTTAAGCTTATTAACTTTAGGCTGAAGGGGGAAAGATACTCGCTCATGCTTTCTGTGTCAGCTCGGCCTTCGACATAGATTTTGTTGTCTGACCTTTCCACCAAGGTCTGCCATTCCCCTCAGAGAGTAAGTGCATGCAACCTAGTTTTTTATGACTGTGCTGACTGTGTGTGTGTTATGGTCAAATATAGTGTTTAATAATGGTTAATGCTCTTGTGTAACCTTTAAGAATGTGTTTATCTGATTTTAGTGCATGTGTAGAATTAGAAAAAAGAACAATCTGTGTGTCTCCTTTCTGATGTGCAAAAGGCTGGTTAAGCAGGTTTGTTTCTCAGCAGCAGGCTGTGATCTAGGCCCTACACACTACAGGGCCAGGTGAAATCAATTTTGTCTCAGGTGTTATGTCTAGTAAAATTTTCCATACTTTGAATCAGCCAGCTGCTCAGACACAAGGGGGAGATCCCAGCCTGCAGATTTTAGAGAAACATTTACTCTGTTTAGTTAGAGCACTCACACAATCTGTTGAAGAGTGTGTTTGCTCTCCCTTGTGCTCAAGGAAATAAACTTTTACTCTTAAGAAGATTCTCAGTCTGAGTCTGGACTTATGTTTTCCACAACATGTGCCTCTTCCATCTCAAATGGTGGCGCCAAAGATGTAGGAGAAAAAAAAATAAGAAAAAGAACTGTAAAACACAGATGATGTTTTGTGTGAAGAAATTTGATGTTATTAACATTTTGAAAATTTATCACAAAGGGACCACAGAATCAAACTGTGTCAAATTCTAGGTGAGAAATCACTTAAACTTTGTTTCTTCTTTTTGTCTTTTATATAGGTAAAATCAGGATTGTAGCAAATTTAGAAAACCTTCAGTGTGAAGGCAATTATGATGCTGCTATGCTCTTGGTAATCACCAATCAGGTTTTTCCTGCAATTATCTGCAACCCAGACACGCTCTCCTTCATCGTCACCACGCTCTATACACCCCCCAAGTACAACTATTGGACTGCATCAGGAGGCAGCTACGGTATCACTTCTGCATTAGGTTGTTTCCTTGACCAGGTCACAATCTCAGTCATAGCCTAAGCATGAAACCAGTATAAACAGTCTTGCTTTAAATTCTCAACAGCCAAGCCACACCAGTGCACATAGTACACATATTATGAATACACCCAGGACCTTGATACACTGCCACCACATTGATAAACTATAGAAGCCATGTGGATACCCCAAACAAATGTTACCCTATAATGCTCTATCACTAGTATTGGGGAGCCCACTGTTCCCTTAATACATGCCTGATGACCTTACCAAGACTCTGCAAGGCCATCCACATTCTGTTTTTTTGTTTGTTTTGTTTTTAATACGTCATGGTGGGGCTGTCATCTAGTGTTAGGGGGTATTTGAAGCACGGAGCTGGTCCTGACTTCATTTGAGGAACATTTTTAAGGTTTAACAAGAGCAGACTAGAAAATGAAGTATCCAGAAAAAAAGAGATGAAATTTAATTTTAAAAGTAGTAAACACATAAAATTTAAAAGTAATCAACACATTTACAGGTACCTATATCCAAATATGTAATGTAGGTCATTGTGTTCCAGACGCAGCTCTTTGAGCGCTGACAGACTGGCTGAGAAGTCCACAGGTAGACTTTTCAGCATGTTCCAACTTAGATCCAACTTCTCCAGGAAAGACAAGGAGAAAAATGCCTGTAAAGAAATAATTGACTTTTTATCTTTTGATGGAAAATTAGCAAGGCTTCTCTTTGCTTTCATTGTGTACCAGGGGGTGTAAGTTTCAGCATGCCTTAAGACTTATCAAGCCAGAGTTCTCAAATTCCCATTGGTTTTCTTTGTATTCATTTTAAATAATGTGGCCTACAATTCATTCACTTTCATCTTAAACATTTTAATAGTTGTCCCGAACCCCAATTCCAAAAAAACTGACATTGTGTAAAATGTAAATGAAAACAGAATGCAATGATTTGCATATCTCTTAAACTCATATTTATTCACAATGGAACACAGTAAACATATCAAATGTTTAAAACTATGAAATTTTGGAAAAGGTCATTTAGAATTTTATGGCAGCAACACATTTCAAAGATAACAGGCAACAAAAATAAGTTGTACAAAAAAGAAACAGCTGAAGGAGCATTTTGCAACAAATCAGGTTAATTGTCAACAGGTCAGTAAGAGGAGTGGATGTAAAAAGAGCATTTTAGAGGCTGAATGTCTCAAAAGTAAAAACAGGCAAAAGTTCACCAGTCTGCAAATTTCAGAATAATGTTCCTCATTGGAAAATTGGGGATGTTTTGAATGTTTCATCATCTACCTTTCATTTTATCAGCAAAGATTTCAAGAATCATGAAAGTCTCTGTGCACAAAAGGACAGAAAGTCAATATTGGATGTCTGTGATCTTGAGGCCCTCAGGGGCCACTGCATTAAAAACAGGTCTGATTCTGTTCTGGACATCACTACATGAACTCAGGAACACTTCCACTAATCACGGTCTGTAAACACAGTTCACAGTGTAATCCACAAATGCTGGTTAAAGCTCTGTCATGCAAAGAAGAAGCCAGATGTAAACACCATCCAGAAACACTGCTGACTTCTCTGGACCAAAGCTCATTTAAAATGGACTGAGACAACGTGAAAAACTGTTTTGTGGTCAAATGAATCAAAATTTTAAATTCTTTTTGGAAATCATAACACCACGTACTAAAGAGGAGAGGAACAATCCAGCCTGCTATGAAAGCACAGTTCAAAAGTCTGCCTCTCTGATGGTATGGGGGTGCATTAGTGCCTATGACAAGGGCAGCTTACACATCTGGAAAGGCACCATCAATGCAGAAAAGTATTTACAGGTTTTAGAACAACATCTGCTCCCATCCAGGCAATCTTTTTCAGGGACTGCCTTGCATATTTCAGCAAGATAATGCTAAACCACAAACTGCTTTGTAATAGAAGAGTCCAGGTGCAGAACCCGCCTATCTGCAGTCCATACATCTCACCAATTAAAAACATTTGGCACATCATGAAACAAAACATCCACTAAAAATGACCCAAGATTGTTGAACAGCTATAATCCTCCATCAGATAAGAATGGGACAACATTCCCTCCAAAAGCTCCAGCAGCTGCTCTCCTGAGTTTCTCAACATTTACAGTATGTTAAAAGAAGAGCGGGTGGCACAGCGGCGTAGTGGTTAGAGCTGTCGCCTCTCAGCAAGAAGGTTGCAGGATCGCATCCTGGCCTGAGGCCTTTCTGGGTGGAGTTTACATGTTCTCCCTGTGCACATGTGGGTTTACTCCGAGTACTCCGGTTGTGTTGCTATATAATTCAAATTACCTTGTTTTTTCCAAAAAAGTAAATTTTTTTTGTTTCTTTGTTTTGATATGTTTATTACGTTCCATTGTGAATAAAATGTGGGTTTATGAGATTTGCAAATCATTGTATTCTCTTTATTTACATGCATTTCAATAGTTTCATCTTCATGCCTTGCATGAACTGTTTGTACTTTTATCTTTTCAATGAATGAAAAACTGTTTTCAGGGATTAAACTTCATCTGCCACTCTAAACCCTTTCAGGACCTCAGTTATGACCTTAGCTTCAGCTTGAACACTAATCCAACCTGTTCACACTCCTCCAATAGTTGCAGGATATGCATGTCTAAACATTTTGTCTTTAGGCAGTTCTCCAACTGTTGGCTCCTACCTGTGGTTGTATTTCTTCAATCTGACTGTTAGTCAACACCAGAACCCGCAGGGACCACAGTCCAGCAAAGGCTTGGGTGCCTATAACACTCAGATTGTTTCCTCCTAGCTCCAGCAGCCATGTGCCATGTGGAAGGCCTCTGGGAACTTGCTCAAATTTCTGATCCCGACAGTCCACCAAGTCAGCATGATCATAACAGATGCATTGATGTGGGCATTTCCGTGAGCCAAATACAGAGGGTAAAAGGGGTCCAAGGGAAAGAATGGTATAAGTTAGGAAAGGGGTAAGAAGAGTCATAATTCCCTGGAAAGCTGAGGGGAATGGGTAACTTAGTCAAAGGAAAAGCTAAAGACTGGAAAGTTCAGTGAAGCCTGGTAGTTTACTTCTCTTCTTTTCACCAAGCCTTGCAGTCCATTTCAACTCAGCTGAAAATTTAAAAAGGAAATAAAGATTTTACAACATTTAATATGTTTCTATCACTATCATTCCTATCACTGCAATTAAATCCAGAAAGATATAGTAGATCTAATACATCTTTTATTTTCTGTAATCACATAAGCTAGTAGATCTAGCTACATAAATTCACATTTGTCAAATCTGACAGTCTTTGTTGTTAGCTTTGTTCTGTTTTGGGTTTCTGTCCATTTCGAAACATATGTTCCTTTGCTCCCAAGTTCTTTGTGGTTGGCAGTTTTGTAGAAGGGACTTTATTGTAAAAGTTGAACTGGGTAGGAAGTTGACTTGTTTAAAGGTTCAACAGTAAAACAAAATATAAAAGTATGGGAAGCTTTTGGTGGGAAAATAAAATGTGTTGGTTTTAATTCCCATTTGGAATATATCATTCATGACTTTCTGACCAATCACCAAACAGCTGCTTCCATCATCACCCTAACCCTGTAGGGTCATTAATAAATTACCATAGACCACAGGTTAGTGTATTGCAGTTCAGCTACAGGGTGTCATAAGCCCTTTTCACACAGTGTACGGTGTACATTTTACGGGACATCCTCAGGTATCAGAAAAAACGGCATCAGACTCAGTTCTCAGGAAAAAAGTTGTCAGGTCTCAGAAAAAAAGCTGTCAGAAAAAAAGCCGTCAGAAAAAAAGGCATCAGAGAGAAGCCTTCTGCAGGTGGTGCTGTTGTCAGAATTTTTTTTCCCCCAACTTTATTTATCTTCATTGTTACAAACACAAATAGAAAGCAAACTGATATCAGCACAAACATAAACAATATTCCACAAAGAAAATGTGTGTTTGGCA
>JAOXNZ010000021.1:25292402-25303681 GCA_028566095.1 Kryptolebias brasiliensis | reverse complement strand
CTCCTCAGTCAATACTTTAAAAAACCACCTTAAACAGCAGTTACAACTGCAAGTCTTTGTCTCTACCAGCTTTGCCCATTATTTGTAAATTAGTTCAGGCTATGTCAGATTGAATGGAGAACATCTGAAGAGCAGTTTTCAAGTCTTGCAACACATTCTGAATTATATTTAGGTCTGGACTCTGACTGGGCCGTTCTAACTCATGAACATGCTTTGATGTAACCCATTCCATTGTAGCTCTGTCTGGATGTTTCAGGTTGTTGTCCTGCTGGAAGGTGAAGCTCCGCTCCAGTCTCAAGTCTTTTCCAGCCTCTAACAGGTTTTCTTCCAGGATTGCTCTGTATTTGGCTTCATCCATCTTCTCAACTCTGACTAACTTCCCTGAAGAAAAGCATCCCCACAGCATGATGCTGCCACCTCCATATTTCATGGTGCTTGTGCATTGTTAGTTTTCTGCAACACATAGCATTTTTGTTGCTACTTTGGAATGTATCGAGCGCTTCGAAACAATAGGCCATTTTCAGAGCAACTGTCTCAAAGTGGTTTAGTGTTTCAGGAAGCCTCTGTTTCACCATCACTACAGGTACTATTAACCATCTGGCAAATCCACAAGAGATTATCATAAACTTCTTAACAGGAACCTACAACAGAGGGCCAGAGAGACTACCAGTAAAAATTAATCATCCCAGCACCTTGATGAGGCTGATGAGCTCCACCTGTGTAGGCTGCCCAGGTTCTCCACCAAGATCCTCATTGGAAAAAGAGGCATCACTTGCACTCATAAACACACAGAACTCTGACACTTTGGATGGATCATAAATCAGAAAGCAACAGAAATTCAGATCAATCATCTTCATGTCAGTCAAACAGAACCATTAACAATCATACAATCATGGATACTACCAGATTCAATAGTATCATTAAAATTATAAGGAAAGATGAATAGTAATAAAATTGTTATCCATTCAGAAATAGTTCTTTAATACATTAGGAAATATTGTGAATTCATTGTTACTGAATTTGGAGTAAAAGTGGGGAAGAGTATTAGTGATAAACTATCAGTATACACAGGAAAAATGGTTGCAATACTACTTGCTGTTCAGTGATGAATCAAATGATTGAAGATAATTAACCACTAAGATCAATAATGTGCTCAGATTCAGGTTCATCATTATTCAGTTTAAAGGATAGTTATTCAGAAAGCAGACCAGACATCTTAATAGAAATTCAACAAACACCATACAGAGTTAATATGATTGGATTAATTATTACGTTTTTATGGATATCAGCTCATATTGGCATAAGAGGAAATGAAACAGCAGATAAAGTTGCAAAGGAGGCTACCAGAAACCTCTTAGTTGACATAGATATCAAATTTAGTCAAACAGAAGTAAAAAGCATAGTCAAAAAGAAAATGAGGGAAAGATGGTAAAAACAATGAAGTCAACCGAAGTCAACAGAAAACAGGATAAATGAGGCGCACTGGAGGAAACAGTCAGATCATTTCCCAGCTTTAGATACATTGAACAAATTATTCATAAAAGGGAAACATAATCCAGGTGAATGTGAAAACTGTGGAGAAGATGAGACTGTAGAGCATATTTTATTAAACTTCCAGAAATACAGACAGGAAAGAATTAAACTGCTTGACAGTCTAACTAAAATGAAGGTAAGGTTTGATCCAAATCAATTATTACAAAAGATTTCAAAATGCGACAATTCTTGAGAGGATGATTTTTTTTAGCGTGGTTCCAGTCCACACCACTTGGTGGCAGTGGTGCACCAAGTTTGTTGTTTACCAAACGCCAAGGAAGAAGAAGACGCGCCGCTGTTAGCTTCCTGCTAAAAAGACGAGGAGGCAGGTATGTTGATGCGTCAAGTATGAACCTAACTTTAGCAGGTTGAAGCTCAGACAGTGTTCATGCTGCGGACCTTAGTAAATGTAAATCTGTATATACTGATAGTTAGCTGTTCACCACTGCTCTTAGGAAAGGTTTCTTCACATGAACTGACTGAGGTCTCCATGTTGTGGAAATATTTACCAACAAACATCAGTGTCTCCTAACAACAAGGCTCTAAAACCACAGCTGATACCGGAATGTTTTCATCACTTAGAGGCCAAAGTGTTGAAAAAGCCAGAGGAGGCGCAGAAAAAGTAGCTAATTTATTACTTGGGTTAATTATTTTACTGAAATCTTCTTCATCTGAAATGAAAACAACTCGATTTATCCAGAAAAAACTCTGCAGTAGATCTATGTGTTGTGTTGGCTCATGTGCAGCTGACGTTAAAGGGATAGTTCAGGCATTTTCAAGTGTTCTGTGAAAAGCTTATGAACATTTAATATCTTACCTGTTGTAGGTAGCTCTTTGTAGGGCTTTATTTTGGAGAAATAGTTCAACTATGACAGGAGTGATGCGCTAACGGCTAGTCTGAGCATAGCTAAAACCAACTACCACCTTCAAACAGCTTCAGTCTCCAGGTTTTCACACCAGTTCATGTGCACACTGTTTCTTAAACCTATACACCGCCACTGATTTTCAGAAGTTACCCCAGGCTGCAGAGATATTGCTACAGCTACCTGCTGCAAATAACCACAAAACCTGATGTAAATTAAAGGCCTAGAATTCCTTAAAGGAATGAATATCACCCTCCACCTTTCATGCTAGAGTTTGACTAATCTTAATTTTGGTAAGACCTTGAAAATAACTTGTGAACTGGTAGCGCTTGCAGTATGTGTTGTGAATGACACTCGGCTACTACCACATCAAATTTTAACTCAACATATGTAAAATTGACTAAGTTGCAGCCATTTTTGTGTTTAGTAAGGTAATTTGGCTGTGGTGAATCAGTTGTAGATTTACATCCAATGATGACTTTCTGAGCGTTTCATTTAAATCTATCCAGCATTTCATGAGATATTTTGCTAACAGACAACAGACCTTCAAATTGAAGTTGTTCAGAGAGCTATCTTCAGCAAGAACGATATTATTTGTACAAATTTAGGGGTCCAAATAGGTTCCCACCTATTTTTATTCAGGTTTGGGAATAATCCTGTCATCTTCATATATTCTGAATGCGAGTTATTTGGACCTTGTTTAATACCAGTGAGCTGAATCCAGTGTTGATGAGTGAAACGGTTATGGTACAGCAGCCATGGCGGAGGCCGGAGCCCATCTCACCTCCACGGCTGTCAATGAGCAGCCGTCGGTGTTTGAAGTTCTGGCTCAAGAGTCTCTGATGGAGGCGGTCCGACCGGCGCTAAGACATGCCGTCAAGGTGAGCGTGTTTCTGTCTTCAGAGTTTTATTAAATCACTCACAGAATAACACTGGGTTCTTTTGGCTCAACAGGTTCTGGCTGAATCCAACCCATCTCGCTATGGCCTCCTGTGGAGAAGCTTCGATGAGCTCTACCTGCTGCTGGACCTCCTCCTCCAGAACCACTTCCTGTCCCACTGCAGTGCTTCCTTCTCAGAGAACTTTTATGGCCTGAAGAGAGTCTCGGGCGTGCTGGGACTTCCTGTTCACCGGAGTCTGCACAGGACGTCCCGCTGGCGCTCTCTTTTTCTCCTCTGCCTGGTTCCGTACCTACAGGCCAAGCTGGAGGCGACGCTGGCACGACAGAGGGAGGAGGAGGACTTCTCCATCAGGCTGGCGCAGACCTGGAATCAGAGGATGTACCGGGCGGCCGTGGCGGCGTACCCGTACGTCAGCTCGGCCTGGCAGGCCTGGATCTTCAGCCAGCAGCTGCTGTTTGTGTTCGGGGTCTCTGGGACTCACAGCCCCCTGCTGTGGCTGGCCAACGTCAGACTGGCTCGACTCAACGCTCAGGACCTCAGAGACATGGAGCAGAAAACCAGAACCATCATGAACCCGGCTGACAGGAGGTGCGTCACCTGCGTTTCTTTTTCTGTTCACAAGAAATGCAAAGTTTTACAAGAAAGTTCACATTTTAAAGAACTTTACTTGTACAAATCATCCAATTCTAGTCAACTAATGAAAAAAAGTAAAAATAAGTTCTGTTTGAAGTCAGATTTCTTTATTTACCAAAGTCATGTGGTGAATTAAAGCCCTAGCATTCCTTGAAATAATGCATATCACCCACCGCTTTCTATGTAAAGTTTTAATGTGAGATCATCTTATAATGAGAAATGACAGATGTTAAAGACTTATCTGTTATGGTTAAATCTTGAAAATAACAGACATGATCTCCTGCAACGTCGGTGTGATCTGTTCGGTGTGCTTGTAGTATGTGTTGTGAATGACTGTCAGCTACCACCAAACGAAATTTTACTCAAGTATCTGTAAAACTTTCAAGCTGTTTGTGTTGCCTTTGCTATGGTGGCCATCATGAATAGAGTTGACTCCAAAAGTTAGCTGTAGATATACATCCATTGATTTGTCTGCAAGTTTTAATAAAATCTATCAGTGTCGTAAGATATTTTGCTAACAGTACAGACAAATGAACACACAGACCAATATGAATATAACCACTCAAGGGCCAGGCTTTTTTGCCAAGGTGCAAAAATGTTTTGATTTAATTTCAGGATAAACAAATTCTTAACAAACTACTCCAGATTACTGAAGTTAAATCAGGAAAAAAAAACTTTTATTTACTTAAAATAAATGTTATTTCAGTTCTGTTGCTTTAAATCACATTAAATCAGCCACACACACAGTACTTTACAGCCTCTGTTAAGAGTTTGAACCACCGACATGTTTTGTAATACTACACCAAATGTCCCCACCTTCTCTTGTTGTTGGGGTTTAAGGCCCAGGGCCCGGTTTATAGGAGCTATCATGTTGTATTTTTGGAACCAGAGTGTAGAGATGTGGGGCTTCAAGTCCCATCTACCCCATCACACACAATAATGGTGTTACACAGGCTTTCATTTAAGCATGAAATAACTAACTAAAGCCAAACATGTAAAAAAAATAATATTTAAACGTACAGCAGCTAGGTTAGAACTATGTGAAATCAACAAAAGTCAGCATTTTAAAAAATCTGTTTCTTTTTATTTGTATAAGAACAAAGTCCTGTTTGTTTACATGGAGGTGGCAGGACTTCAAACTGGGACCATCCTGTGGGGATGACTTCAACTGCCAGGTTCCTGTATGGAGTCCATTATTTTTTTTTACATATTGATGGTTCTAACAAAGACAAATCCTTAATTGGCTTGTGATGCTAACTATAGTTAGTATGGTTACTGAGCATGACAGTTGCAGGTCAGAAAATCAGTAGGATTTACTATGATAGGAGTGATGTTATTCCAGCTCTGACCTCTGAGGTATATTCTGGAAGTTGAACACGACTGTCCCAATAAAAGTCATGTCCCATCACCACCATGTAAACGAACAGAACTTTTCTTTATTGAAGTAAAATAATACACCTCAGATAATACTTTCAAGTGTTGACTGTTGTTGATTTGTTTACCTTGCCGCTGTGTGTTCAAATATTCAATTTTTTCTAACAAGTTTATCTGTATTTAGTTCTTTCATGCCTAAAACAAACCTTGTGTAACACCATGATTGAGTGCGAGGGTGTAGGCGGGACTTAAAGCCCCAAAATCGGCAGTGCACAGACTGATTCCAAAAATACATGTTAGCGCCTATGAACTGGGTCCTACTGGCCTCAAGTCCCAACAACAAGAGAAGGTATGGCCCAATATTATAATATATTTCTATGGTGCAGCCTAATTTGTGTGAGAGGAGGCTGCTTCAGGTTTGATATCTGTTGACACTTGGCCCAGCTGACCTGTGGTGATGTGTTTGCAGCCTGCTGCAGAGGGGTTGGTGGCTGCTGTCACAGGCAACGAAGGGTGTGGCAGTGTCCCTGTCCACCTCTCTCTCTCTGGGCGTCTTCTTCCTGCAATTTCTGGAGTGGTGGTACTCCTCAGAAAACCAGAGCACAGTAAAAACCCTCACCTCCCTGCCTGCACCTCCACCCCCCCTCCACCTACAGGAAGATGGTCAGCCGGACGCCGACAGCAGGAGCTGCCCTCTGTGCCGGAAGCTGCGTACAAATGTCACCGTGTTGTCCACGTCCGGCTTCGTCTTCTGTTACCGCTGCATCTACACGTATGTGAAAGCTAACCGCCGCTGCCCGCTTACCGGGTTTCCCTCCGAACTGCAACATCTCATCAAGATCTACGCTCCGGAGAGTTAGAGCAGCTGAGCTGAACACACGTTCATCTGCGGCGTGTTGGGCTTCTGCAAAAAAACATGGCCTTGTCAGGAACTACTGCCCCCTACAGGCTGACTGCTTTAGAACTACACAATGTTTGTTTCTTTTGTATACATGAAATGTAATTATACTTATTGATTTTGAGAAATTATGATCTGATGCAACTTTTTCACCTTGTGTCAATAAAAACTTAGTAAATCAAGATTTTGATAATATCATTAATTTACTGTTAGTTAATAGACTTTTGTGTCTGTAATTTCAGAAGTTTTAGATTACTTTAAAGGCCTAACTACAGAACAGGGGCCTCACGTACAAAGACTTGTGTGGGTTTTCTGCTGAAACATGGCGTATGCTTAAATCAGGAAAACAGCATGCATACAAAAAAAATCTGCACAATCAGAAATCCATGTGGGGAAAAAGAAATGCTCCTAAATAAGGTAGTGTGGAGTAAACAAGTCCTTTGGGCCCTGTTT
Source organism: Kryptolebias brasiliensis (assembly GCA_028566095.1). Lineage (NCBI taxonomy): Eukaryota > Metazoa > Chordata > Actinopteri > Cyprinodontiformes > Rivulidae > Kryptolebias > Kryptolebias brasiliensis. The sequence goes on along the minus strand of JAOXNZ010000021.1, from coordinate 25,297,025 downwards.
CACAAAGCGGGATAAGTGAAAATCCTGAGTAAGTTTTGGGGTAACTGTGAGCATATCCTGGGTTTTTGGTTTCAGAAAGCCAGATAGCCGTTATCCTGAGTCAAGTTACTACCGCAACTTACTCCGTGAACGAACCCTGCTCGGTAGCAGGATTGCTTGAGCAAATCCTGAGTTTATCCTGCTTTTTAGCTGAGACCTGGCACGAGGAAAGTGTCAGACATGACATGTCTTTTTCTAGAGGAGCCTGTAGATCAGGGGTAAGCAACCCTGGTCCTTGAGTGCCATGATCCTTTTACTTGTTTCCCTGCTCCAACACACCTGATTTGAATCAATGGGTGAATAACAGGCTTCTGCAGAACATGAAGAGGTAATTTAACCACTGAATCAGGTGTGTTGCAGCAAGAAAACAAGTAAAACCTGCAGGATAGTGGCACTCACGGACCAGGATTGCCTACCCCTGCTGTAGATGTTGGAGCGCTAATACTCTGCACTCTGTACTCTACGTCGGGAGAGGGTGATCAGACTGCGATTAGACATCTTGTCATTTCTGGATGAATATCTGAGCATTACCGTTTTTTGCGTGAGTCAATATATGTGAATGATATTCTCAAACCGCACATCGCTCCTATTACACAACAAGGACACACTCCCAGTTCAGCAAATACTTTGTGCTGCACTACATTTTATGCAAATGAAAGCTTTTTGTATGATGTTGCTGATGCAGAACATCTGTCAAAGGCAACTGTATGTTGTGCTGTCAGGAATGTAACTGTTGCATTCAGTTACTGTACAGTTTTGTGGTGTTCCCCATTCACAGACCCACAAGACTAATATAAGAGGAATTCCGCAGAATTGCAGGTATCACTGAAAGTAATAATTTCATTAGTATCATAGTTTGAGACCCCAAGCATTAATTGTCTGCACATGTATTTTAGGATTTCCAGGCGTGATTGGGTGGACAGATGGCACTCACATTCACATCACTGCTCCTTCACTAAATGAAGGAGTTTATGTGAATAGAAAGTTCTTCCACAGCATCAATATACAGGTACGCCTGAATATAGTGAAGCAATCCAAATGTAATTGACTAACTGTATGTTTGTACTGTGAAGATCATATGTGATGCAGCTCACATAATGAGCAATGTAGAAGCCAAGTGGCCTGGGTATGTGCATGACTCACACATATTCACGCATATTATATGGCACACTGGGTGCCAAGCTTACCTGTGGTGAGTTTCCATGCATATAGGAATCTAGCTATAAGAATATCTATATACATACACACACACAGTTATAGATCTATACACATATATGTTCATATCTACATATGTAGACATCTATATGCATGTGTATCATTAAACCTTTTCCTCCTATTGCAGATAAGAATGTAAACCGTGTCCTTTTATTATCCTAGACGAGTACAACGGCGACCTTCTTGGTGACAGAGGGTACCCCTGTCAACCCTATCTGTTGACCCTATACCCTGAGCCTGGACAGCAGGACACGAGCTAGGGTTGAGATGACCATTAGCATGCTGAAGGCCTGTTTCCAGTGCCTTCACAACCTCAGGGTCAGTCTAGAAAGAGCCTGCAATATCATAGGGGCTTGTGTTATTCTACATAACATAGCCACTATTAGAGGCACGAACTGTCCCACTTATGACAAGGTTTTAGGTGAAGACATAGACCATGTTGTTGATATATGAGATGCAATGAGATGTATTAACAACTTCTGATTTAACAATCACTCCCCAAATGAAAACCACAGTGCTTTAATTTCATGTATTTGTTTTTATTGCCTGCAAGTGAAAATGCAAGAGTTAACGTTTTGTTCAAAAAATAAAATCTGCCACTGCTGTGGTCACCTCACCCACATTTAACTAAGATAGAATTACAACAGCTGGAGCATCAGTCTTCTCCAGCTGCATTTTTAGGTGTTCTTTTTTTATTGCACGTTTAAATCTTTTCCTTCAAGTACATCTTGTACAGCTGTTTCACATGTAGCTTTAGGGACAGAAAAATGATTAAATTTCAGTTGCACTTCTACTCTCTCATATGAGGTTACGGTCAAAGGTTTAAATTCTTACAGAAGAAAGTTAAGCTCCAGAGGTAGATGGACCCTCTTCAGCTGATCGTCCATCACAGTTGAATCACAGGTCTGCTCCCTCTCTGTGGCAGCAGACAAGGTTTCTTCATCATCATCATCATCCTATGATGAAACATACTAATTGATTGTACTGCAATCCATTGTAAAAAAAAAAAAAAATCATATTTAGTAGGAATAATCCTTACAGCTGCATCAAGGAGCTGTGAAACAGAAGGCACCACAAGAGACAGAACACCATCCACAACTGATAAGACAAAAGATGGAAGTGTTAAATGTACTTTCATACTAGAGGATTGTGCCACTAAACATCCAACACTGTTAGGCCAACATCACATTCCTTAGCTTATGTAGCTCCGCCTTTACGTCACGTTACATATTAGGTATGATTAATTATGTAAAAGCACCCATAGTCACAAATTGGATACCTAAAAGAGCATCAGTGTCAACTACACTTGGATGGGTGGATGTGTTAGAACCAATGCTGGGAAAAAGTTAAATGGACAAATCAGTTATTTCAAGATCTAACCTCTAATGTAACTGTCGTTGTCCTGGGGCATGGCTGGGTCAGATGACGTCCCCCCAGGGATGCCCTCACCAATAGGTCGCGCACTATTGTGACTGAGGGCCATCTCTTCTGCTTCTGATAGTGGTGGTGGTGAAGGACCCCCACCCGTCTTTCTGACCTCTGCCTTTTTCACATTTGCTGTAAGGGTCAGACTTAATCACGTACAGCAAGCACAATTAGACACATATCCTAGCATTTTTTTATTCAATTCAATAATACTTTATTAACCCCAAAGGGAAATTAAATGTTGTTGTAGCTCATAATCCTGGTTTTGTTAAAGTGTTGTTTTAGATGATGATGGCTGTGGGCAGGAAGGATCTCTTGTAGCGGTCTGTCCCAATGTGTCCTTGGTCCTGGTGTCCTCAAAGCTCAAAGAGCTCCACCAGGTAAACCACACTGGCCTCCTGCGGAGCCATGATGGCCGAGCTCTGGAAGCGCAGGTCGGTCTTGAAGTCCTGGGCAATCTTCCAGACCGGGTGCTGGAAGGTCAGCTTCTAGATGAACAGCTCAGTGGACTTCTGGTAGTGGTGGATCTCCCTGAGAGCCACAGTACCAGGCCTGTAGAGGTGAGGCTTCTTCACTTTGCCGGTGGTCGGGGCGCTCTTGTGGGTGGCTTTGGTAGCAAGCTGCTTCCTGGGAGCTTTAGCTCCGGTGGATTTACGGGCGGTCTGCTTAGTTCTGGCCATGACTGGACTTGGTTACACATCATAACAAGATGTCCAAAAGTAAAAGGTTTCAGGAAAAAATCCTTGTAGCTGCACAGCATCCGATACCAGAGGAAATGGTCATCCAAAAAAAGTGATTTACAACTAGAAAAAAAGAGGAATTAAAATTTTCAAAAGCCATATTTCAGAATGAGTGTAACAAAGCTACTCCAACATGCAGCCACCTTGAGCGGCACAATTCTAGAAGCCATAAATAAAACTAGCTTATCGTGCTACTTTCAAGTGTACAATATTAAATATTGGCAGAGCGAAGATGGGGTACTACACATTCATTTTTTGGGGGGGAACACAATTTCATGTGTTGAATTTAGCTACTGAATTCTATGTAATTCAGTTGTTACAGGTTGAACATAAGAGCTTATACCTTATACCACAGTTGCTTCAACTGTGTATTTTAGGCCTGGAAATCCTAAAATACACAGCTGTTTAACCTTCCTCCCGAAGGTTAAACAGCTGTGTTATGACATGGCTGGATAACAACATCCCTGATGCTGCGATGGAGCTTCAGGAGCACACTTTGATCCAGGCAGATAGAACTGCAGCCTCAGATAAGAGTAAAGGCGGAGGTCTGGGCCTGTACGTACACAACTCCTGGTGCACAGCTGCTAATAGTTGCTGTCTATATTCCACCAAAATCTAATATTAAGATAGCTCTAGAGGAGCTCTACTGCCTGATAAGCAGACAGATGAATGCTCACCCTGAGGCAGTTGTGATCATGGGTGGAGATTTTAATCATGCAGAACTTAAGACTGTGCTACCCAAATTCCATAAATTCATACATTTTCCAACAAGAGATAAAAATATCCTGGATTAGGTCTACTGTAACATCAAAGGGACATACAAGGCTGCTGCTGGTCCACATCTGGGCTTGTCTGACCACATCACTGCTGAACTCACCCCTGCCTACAGACCACTGATATGCAGATCAAACCCCATAATTAAAACTGTTCAAGTCTGGACTGAGGAGGCCTCCTCGTCACTCCAGGACTGTTTTGAGCTTACTCAATGGGAGGTTTTCAGAGAGGGCTCAGATCTTGAGGGCTATACATCCACTGTTCTGTCTTATGTGCAGTTCTGCACTGATGCTGTCCTACCCACTAAAACTGTCAAAGTTTTTCCTAATCAGAAACCATGGATGGATGATCCGAAAAAGGTTAAAAACAAAAGCAACTGGACTTCAATTTGTAGTTTGAAGACGTTTCGCTTCTCATCCGAGGAGCTTTC
>JAOXNZ010000021.1:25239802-25262158 GCA_028566095.1 Kryptolebias brasiliensis | reverse complement strand
AAGGATTAAGGTAGTTCTGAAGGCAAAAGGGGGTCCAACCCGGTACTAGCAAGGTGTACCTAATAAAGTGGCCGGTGAGTGTAGGTACACTTTATCAGGTAGTACAGGTGCAGCTTTCTGCATACAAGTCATTTTCTGTGACGGTCCTAACTTTTTTGCAAACTTCATTAGTTGTAAGCATGAGTAGCATAAAGCTGTCAAAAACACCATCCAGGAGGTACACATGCAGAAATCTGCAGGAATTCAGAGATGCTGCAATCACAATTACTCCTTGTAAATCAAACATGTTTAACAGTTTTCTATTCTTTAGATTTGTTCAGTTTTAGCGGTTTCTGAAAATAACTCTGGCAGCTGTGATTAACCCAACTGAACTAAAAGCAATGAATCCTTTGGGGTTTGGAATGTACCTTCTAACACATATAAACCAAATCAAGGATAGGAGGAGAACCAGGGAATCCCATTAAGATGGATAAATGTTATTTATGATGGGAACAAGGATTTACTGTCAAAAAAAAAAAAACATTATAGCAGGTCACTAAAAGTTCTAATACTTTTATAATTACTTCTCCTGTTGTTGGTAAAGTGTGTGTGTGTGTACCTCCTCAGGAGCTCCACTACCAGGGAAGAAGTTTCCATCATCGTACCGATGGAGGGAGATGTAGAGAACACTGGGATCATTGTAAAAGGCCTGCTGGGTGCCATTGCCATGATGAATGTCCTGCCAGGACAGTATTATCAAAAAACAAGGTCAGTGAAATACATTGAAAACACTGGAATATGTTTCAATCTGTTCACAAGTCCAACATTTGGTTTGAAACAAAGGTCTGGTATTATAATGTTGGTCTGTACCTACAGCAAGGGGTTCAGCTGTTTATTTTCTGTGTCCATTACCTTTCACAACAACAGTACTTGTGACTGTATTCTTACTGAATCTGAGGTTGCTCTGCAGATAAAACTTTACTAAACTGACTCTGAGTATCCGAGAGACCTCACAAAAGCTAGTCAGGAATCTGCTTTTGCAACATTACAGCAGGAATTTCTTGTTCAGCTAAGGGAGCTCACAGCTCTTAGTTTGTTAGCATAAACTTGTCATCCTGTGTTGAGAAGTTACAAAGTTGAAGCCATTTGGTCAAACCTTAAAAATAAATTTATGCATTATCTCATGTAATACTGCAAGTTGTGTTAATACCAAGAGTATGTGCTGCAAATGACTTTCAGCTACTACAACACCAAATTTTAGCTTAATATCTGTAAAACTGACTGAGTTGCAGCCCTTTTTTATGTTGGTTAATGTGGCAGCCAACTTGAATTGGGTTGGCTCCAAAAGTTAATCAGTTGTAGATGTACATTCAATGATCATTTTTCTTAAAGTTTCATTAAAATCTGTTTTTAAGTAATTTGTGCAATCTGTTAGCACTCAGAATATTGGGGATCTGTCTCAGCTACTAGAACACCAAATTTAGCTCTGTATCTGTAAAACTGACTGAGTTGTAGCCTTGTTAGTGTTTTTGTGATGTTGGTTGGCTGTGGCAGCCATCTTGAATTGAGTTAATTGATTTCAAAAGTTAATAAGTTGTAGATGTACATCCAATAGTTATTTACTGAAACTTTAATAAAAATTTGTCCAGCGGTTCACAAGACATTTTACTAACAGAAAGAGTGTGTTTCAGTGTGACTCACCCAGTCCACAATGAGGATCTTCCCAACTCCAAGTTTCTGCTGCAGCAGCTTCGCAGTGATGGCTACTGAGTTGAAGAAACAAAAACCCCTGTGTAACACACACACACCCACACACACCAAAATCTGTTACAACCCGAGTGTGGAGAACTAATGTGGCGTTCTTTAAGAACAGTGTTGTTACTGACATGGCTGTGGATTCCTCAGCATGGTGACCGGGTGGACGAACCACTGCAAAGCCATTCTGACACAAAGACACAGAAGTCAGTCATCACGTCACATTGGTCTTTATAAACATTTTTTAACACAAGTGTTACCTTCAGCTCCCCCGCAGCCACTTTGAAGGCTAGCTCGATGACTGAGCCCACTGCCATGCGGACTGCAGCTGATGAGTGCATCTCGTTCCATACGGTGTCGCTGTCCACCTGCAGGGGGCAGCACAGATCCCAAATCAGGGCTGAAGCTCTCACCCAGGTTACATAAAACGCAGACACATGAATCTAAGTGTCTCTCACCCCAATGCCTCCACAAGGAAGGACAGCATACATCTTCTGGCTGATTGGACCTGAAAGAGTCATGGAAACTCTGATTTCAGCTTTTATGAAGCAAAGGATTTAAAGAAAAACATAAATATATAAACTTAAACCAGAAGCAACAATATAAATTCAAAGACACAACTCAATAAACAAGAAATGGAAAACATTTACAAAATTAAAGGTCTAACAGTCTTTTAAGGGATGCATATCACCCGCTGTATTTCATGCCATAGTTTTAAACTAAGATCATCGTATGTTGAGAAATGATGGAGCCGTAGCCATTTTGGACAGACCTTATAAATTGCCTTATCTGTTAGCGCTCAGAGTATGTGTTGTGAATGACTCTCAAATTCTTCACATCAGATTTTAGCGCAATATCTGTAAGACTGACTGAATTATAGCCAATTTTGTTTTCACTAAGGTTGATTAGCTGTAGCAACCATCTTGAATCAGGCTGACTACAAAACTTAATCAGTTGTAGATGTAGAAGATCCAGTAATTATTCCTGTCAAATTCAGAATATAATTTAAAATCCTACTGCTAACACACAAAGCTCTCAACAACCAAGCTCCATCTTATATTAAAGATCTTGTTGTTCCATATTTTCCTAACAGAGCACTTCGCTCTCAGACTGCAGGTTGTGGTTCTAAAAGTAAAATGGGAGGCAGAGCTTACAGTTCTCAGGCTCCTCTCTTATGGAACCAACTTCCAGTTTCTGTCCGTGAGATTGACACCCTGTCTACTTTTAAGACTAGACTTAAGACTTTCCTTTTTAATAAATCCTATAGTTAGGGTTGGCTTTCCTGAGCTATCCCTTAGTTATGCTGCTATAGGCTTAGACTGACTTTTGTTATGATTTGGCACTATATAAATAAACCAAATTGAATTATTTCCTAAAAGTGTAATTAAAATCCATCCAAGGGTTCATGAGATACTTTGCTAACAAACCCAAACTCACAAACAGACAAAAACTTTGTTGCCCGCCTTTTGCCTTTTGTGCTGGCGAAACGCAATTTTTACAAAAGCTATATCGTGGGGTTAGAAACTGACCACAGATAGACCTTCGCCACTAACCTTAAAATAGGAAAGAATAAACATTTACAGGAACCAGACACAAACACAAGAACAGAAAAACTGAAACTGTATGAAATTAACTAAATCAGGTTTTTAGTTAACAGAGTGAAGAACACATTTACCCAGAAGCTTCTTGTGGTCCAACTTGTGCCGGTTGAGCGGGCTGGTTCCGTATAACAGGGTATGGAACTCTGAATGGACTGACTGGATCTCATCCAGAGACGCTTTCCGCCCACGAATCCTCTGCTCATAAAGAGACAGACACTCGCTTAATCTTACAGGGCCTTCACAAAGGTTCTGGTTCCAGTTGTTTCAGTGTTTGTACCTCGCAGCGGCTCAGCAGGCCCGTCTCCTGCAGTCTGGACCAGATGCTTTGGACTCTCCCAGCATGCTCTGGGTGGATGTGAGCATTGCCACAAACACACTGATGTTTCAGCATCAGACTGTCGTAAACAAGCCCTGCAGAGAACAAAGGGAACAAAGGCTGTTTGGGTCTTCATTATGTACAGATGTAGGCTATGGTTCGTTCAGAGCAGAGTGATGTTGACACACATTTAAATGTTCTAACAATTCACTTGAAGGTAATGATATTCCATACAAGAGCCACCAGATGTCAGTAGGTTCAAGAGAATTCTGAGTTGACATTAGTATGTGGAGTTTCACACAACTACTCTAACACAGGATTTTACAATTTTTATTTTCTTTTAGTGAGGTAAAACCTTTGTTTAGTCAACCTAAACAGTACCTGCAAAAGTTTCAAAATAACAGCAGAGCCAGTAGCTAATGAAACCAGTTTGCAACAGAACAGTATATTTGCTATAAAAATATCAGGCTAAATAATTATTAGGGTTAATTTATCAGCAAGTTTGTTTGTTTTTTAAATGAAAGACAGGGCAACAATAAAGAACGATATTGTTGGGATTGTTTGCTCACTCTGACCTTCCTGTGCTCTTATTTATTTAGACCAGGACTACTTAACTTCAGTTGAAAATGGGTCATATATAAAAATTACTGGGGGTTTGAGGGCCATGAGCAATAATTTGTAAACCTTTTCATCAAGCACAACTTCATTAAGGACAGAAAGTATTCGGTCTCTCACTGTTTGCCTCAGAATAAACCTGCTTTTGTTTGGGTAATCTCAGCTACTACCACACCAAATTTGAGCTTAATATGTTTAAAATAGACTGAATTATAGCCATTGTTGTATTACCTATGGCGGCCATCTTGAATCAGAATGACCACAAAAGTCAATCAGTTTGTAGATGTACATCCAACGATTCCTTTCTGAGTTTCACTAAAATCTGTTCAGTGGTTCATGAGATATTTTGCTAACAGACAAACTGAGATTACATAATATTGAAAGACATACAGTCTTCATGGTGTGACCTATGAAGGAAGATAAAGAAAAAAAGCCTGCTGTTCATCATAAGAGGCAGTAAATGTAGAAACAGCTGAGTGACTTGGTTGCCTTTATGACTCTAAGAGGCTCTGTCCAAATCTGATAACAGTGAAGAAGGCTAGAAACATGTGAAATAGCCTTAGCCAACCAGAAAGCTATGTTTACCCACACTTTTTTTTACAAGGTTAGAGATAAGAGGATTGCCTCCTATACTGTTCTATGCTTTTCTAAAGGCTTTTTCTAAAGGCAGGCCCCAATTCATAATATTATGTTATCACTTAGTGTCCTTTAACTCTCAGCTCTTACAATTCTTCTGGAAAACTAGCAGAAAGAGAGACATGATTTGACTTGTACTGTGTTTTCACATGATATTCTTCAATCACAGCAAACTTTCATTTATTGTGGTATTCCAGGAGATTGCCCATAATGTTATTTTCAAGGTTTGACCAAAACGGCTACAACTTTGTCATTTCTCATCATAAGATGATCTTAGTCTAAAACTCTGCCATGAAAGGTGGCAGGCGATATGCCTTCCCTCAAGGAATGCTAGACCTTTAATTACTTGAATTATTTTTCCTGGTGGTATTAATTCTCTAAACCTAAATATTAAAAAAGAGTTAACAACTGGGAGGGCATAAACCAGAACATAATCAAACCTTATAAACCCAGAGATCTGTCACCAAGCCCAAGATGTTAAGCTGCCTGTTGCTAGGCAACAGGCATGGAGGCTTACAGGAGGTGGACCGACACAATCAAACAGTTCTCCAATCAGAAACTAGGTGTGAAACTGACCAGTAGTGAAGAGGTGTTTGATGGGATTGACACCGGCTGCAGGCAAGGACTTTGCTCTTCCTAGAGGTCTGTGGGTCAGCGAGGACTGGAACACGCCCAGCTGCTGCAAAGACTGCTGGGATGAAAAGAGACAGAGAGTTAGGAAGAGACACAGGGAGTGAGAGACGGAGAAAGAGAGAGAGAGAAAGAGAGAAAATGTTGTGATTCACTGCGGGATGATTCAGAAATCAGCCCATTCATTACTGTGTATGAGGAGGGTGTGTGTGTGTGTGTGTGTGTGTGTGCGCGCGTGTAAAAACAGAGGAACCACACACACACACACAACTGTAATTCTAAACAGAGTTTCATTCATAAAAATGGCTGCAGTACAACATGTTGGCTGATTGAACAGACTGAAACTGATTGAGAAAAACTGCTGCCACTACATCCTGACTGAGCTCATCACCAACCCCCTCAATGTGTGTGTGTGTGTGTTTGTGAGCACTGCAGTCTCTCTCACACACACACAGAGCCACGCACATGTTCTGAAGTGGTTATATATAGGGGGTGTTGCTGTGCTCCCTGCTGCGATCTGGGTGACTCATCATGCGTGGGTGGACACTCAAAGATGCACACTTCAGGATACACACATACACACATACAGAGCCGTAAGTCCAGTGGTTGAGTCACCGGCTGGTGACGTCACTACAGCGTCAACAATCGTGTGTGTGTGTGTGAGAGAGTTTCTTGGTTGAAGTTCACAAAGTTTGAAAGGGTTCATTGTCTCTTTTCTCTTTAATATGAATCCAAACACACAACCTAAGTCAAAGAACAATGACCTTTGACCCTTAAAATGTTCTGCAAATGAAGTCAGTCATTATTTCTGCAGCTACCTCTGACTAACTTTATAAAGTTGTGTAAAAAATACATTTCCTTTTACTTTTAGGCCCATTTCTAAGGTTCATTAGGTTTCTACATATGAAAAAAAGATGAGCGGCATGGCAGGGCAGTGGTTAGAGTTGTCACCTCACAGCAAGAAGCTTAAAGGTTCACCTCATGTCTGGGGCCTTTCTGACAAAATTGAGCAACTTTACTGAACCAGATTTTAAGGAGAACAATGTTTTTGAAGGATATAAAAAGCTCTCAATGTATTTCTATGGAGAAAATTTGGGTAGATAAGGATAGATGTTCTCTACATTTGACTTATCACACATATGAGATACACACAAGTGAAGCAGTGGGCAGCTATTTAAGCACCAGGGGAGCATTTAGGGATTAAGTGTCTTGTTTAAGAAAACCGCAATATATGGGCATCACTGGGAATCTAACCTGTGACTTTTCCAGTCCCATGACGGCTGCAGTACCGCTGCACCACAGCTGCCCGGTTTTATTTAATTGGTTTTATTTTTGGTAATATTGTTATTGGGCAGCACTGTAGTGCAGTGATTAGCACTGTTGAATCACAGCAAGAAGGTCACAGGTTCTCTTCTAGGTCTTTCTGTGCGGAGTTTACATATTGTCCCTGTGCATATGTGGGTTTTCTCCACAGAGCAAAAACATACATGTTAGGTTAACTGGTAACTCTAAATTGTCCCTAGGAGTGAGCGAGAGTGACTGTTTGTGTGTCTTGTTTGTCTCTACGTGTCCCTGTGATGGACTGGAGACCCATCCAGGATGTCCCCTGCCTCTAGCACAGTGACTGCTGAAGACAGACACCAGCTCTCCCAGGTAAAGAAAATGGATGGATGAATGTGGCGAGTCAACTGCAGGCATACTTTGATTCAAATATTATTTCAGTCTACTTTTAAAACATGCCACAGCACTGAAACAGCTTGTAATTGATGATTGAGGTAATTCTGCTGTCTTGGTGCGGCTGGATTCAACTGCAGCTTTTGATAAAATGAATCACAGCATTCTAGTTTCTGGACTCATGTGTTGGGATTAAAGACACAACCTTTCTGTGGTTCCACTCATTTATCTCACAGGAGTTTCTCTGTCCAGTTAGAGAAGTATTCTTCAACTGTGCCCCCTCCTTATTGTGAGGTACCTCAAGGGTCCATTTTTGGCCCAATTCTATTTATTGTGCATGCTTCCACTGGGGTCAGTCTTGAGAAAGAACTCCTTTTCCTGATTATCTTCAGATTTATCTGTATGTTCCAGCTATCAGCCATACTGCTGTTGAAGCCTTGCCGAACTGTCTCAGAGATAAACTTTCCTTATCTGAAGAAAGTCAAAACAAAGATAATTTTATCTGAAATATCTAATTTCCTAAACAGTTATGAAAGTGCTTTTGGCCTATCAAACTCTTATTGTCACTCATCTGAGGTGAAACCTGGTGTGATATTTGACTTTATGTTTTTTTTTTTTGTTTGTTTTGAAACACAAATGAGGAACAATACTGAGAATGGGGAGCCAGTAGAAAACAACTTGGAGAGGTGGAGGTATGCTTTGCAGAGAAGAGGAATGAAAGTTGGCGGAAGTAAGACAGAATCCATGAGTGTGAATGAGAGGGAGACAGGTGGAACAGGGAAGATACAAGGAGCAGAGGTACTGAAAGACTACCTGGTCCAACCGTCCAAAGGAACAAGCAGAACATAAGAGGTGAAGGAGAGAGGGCAGCAAGGTGGAGAGGATGGAGAGGAGTGTCACAGGAGATTTGTGACAGAAAGCAAGTGACTCGAATGCACAGAAGAAGACGTGACGTCACATGCAACACGCTGTGTTTATGGAAGTAAATATAGAAGCTACACATTAGCATGTGTGTATCAGTTCTGAAGTTGTTGTGCAATTAGAGTCAACAAAATTATTACCTCTCAAGCTTTTTTCATTCAGTGTTTACATTTGATTTTGCCACTTGCCATCTACTCAGGTGCAGAATTGCACTTCTGGAATTGGAGCAACATAGCTGAAAGTCAAAACAAACTCAAGGATCGATTCCATCACACTAGTACTGATCCGACACAAATGTTGGTAGCATATGTTGATGTAGATTATCAGTTATCCAGAATATGGAAAATCTAAAGAGTAAAACAATCAATAAATAAATAAGACGAGCAACTGGACTTCTATTATGTAGCTGAAGACATGCGGAGTTCAAGCTTTAAACTCTAAGACATCAGTATTAATATTATCAATATTTGGATTGATCCTCTTATCCCTACTTCAATGATGTAAAAGTTGGAATAAACACAACGTGACTACTCAGACTGTGGTCGATTTGAAAAACATTGGATATGTATTTGATTTAGTACCACATGAAAATGACCTTGTCCGATTTGAAAGGAAAAAAAAAGGATTTGTCACATTCAAACTGTTGTTAATAATAATAATATTAAAAAATGATTTGGGCCACTTTTACCTGCAGTGTGAACATAGCCTAACATCCTCATTCATCAAAATCAACTTCAAAATGTCCAAACTATTTCTTTAAGTGGTTCAGGGTGTCATTCACTAAAAGGCTTTTTTAGCAAAATATGAAGATATGTTGTTTTCAAGCTTAAGCTGAAAATAAAAACCTGAGTTCACAAAGAACATTATAATTCATCCGAACTAGGTTACTAAATCCCAATTACTGTTTCAGATTAACCTGAATCAATTTCATCTGCAGTCAGGTTGAATTGTGGATAATATAGGAATAAGACTGTTGAAAAGCAGTTTCTTGTTTCTTTTAGAACCTCTTTGTAACCCCTAACCTTACTAAACAACACATTTCTGAGACCCCCCCCCCCCTTTCACACATACACATACACAGCACATCAATCTGACTAGAATCAGTGTTTTAGATAATTAGACTTAATAAGGGAGTAAATGTAATTTCAGCATTAACAAAAGATTTGTATTCAGTCTGAGCACGTCAGCAGTGCTTTGTACAATCCAAAAGCACAAACCCTGCAGAGTGACCACAGTATCACACAGCATGAGTCACCAGCGACTGAAACTATAATGCTCTGTTAAACTTTTAAAAACTAAAATTATGTTATTTTAGCTGAGGAAAACTAACAGACCATAATAAGACAAAATCCTGGGAGGATTTTTTTTATACAACAACAATTTCTCAGGTTTGGACCGAAACAGGGATGAGTCAGATACTGTAGCTTTAGAACAACAACTGCTGCAGTGGTACAAACTCTGAGGCAGAAAAAAAAAAAAAATTCAAGAAATCAGTCCATGATGCAGTTGAGTGATTCATCTCTCTGTGGGATGATGCTGCGTGGTTGTTATGCCCTGAGTTTAACGCTCACCTGGAGTTTTAAAGCAGCTTTTTCCACCTGCCGTACACTTCATCACTTTAACTTCACCGTTTCCACATCTTAATTGTAAGTTTAATATTTAAACTATTATAATCACAATTTGAAATACATAAAAAAAAACTGAATGCACTGGTTTTCAGCTTGACCAGCCTTGATTGGCAAACACTCAAAAATCTGATAGTTTTCAGTCAGTGAACACACCACGGGAAAGCTGCTATGTTGCTCAGCATGGCTCAGTGGGAAAGTTTTTACTGAGTAAAGAAAAGTTAAGTTAGCTGTATCTGTAAGGTGTTTATAAATAAAGTAAAAAGGATAAGAAGGCACAGGACCAATTTTTTCTCACTTTCTGACATTAAATCAACCTAAACCTTTCCTGTCTTAGATCAATTGGGATTTCAAAAAATATTTCTATTTGTTATATGCTTGAATAATGAGAGAATATTCTTTATATATTTTTTTATTATTTTCTTCAAAGTCCCAAGTTTACAAACTTTTTTTTTAGTATTTGGTAGCATTGCATTTAAACTGTCTGACTTTGGTCAGTTGTTGTGGGTTTCCTTCCACAAACTTCTCACAATAGTTTGCTGTAATTTTGACTTTGTTGTCCTTAAGCAAAATGGATGATACCATGTATTTTGTGAAGTGCACCAGTCCTTTTTGCAGCAAAACACCCCCACAACATGATGCTGCCACACCCGTACTTTACAGTTTGGATGGTCGAAGCTTCCCCCTTTTTCTACAAACAATGGTGATCATGGCCAAACTAAATTAAATTTTAGTTTCATCAGACCACAGGGCATGCTTCCAAAAATGGAAGTCTGTCGCTTTGTACATTTACAAACTGTAATATGGCTTTTTTATGTTGCTTTGGGAGTAATGGCGTCTTCCTCATTAAATAGTCTTTCAGCCCATGTTGGTTCTGGACTCATTTCACTGTGGATAATGACTCTCTGACCAGCTTCAGAGGCATCTTCACAAGCTCTTTTGCTTTTGTTTTGGGTTGATGCACACATTTTGCACCAAAACACATTCATCTCTGGAACATAGAACTTGTCTCTTTCCTGAACGGTATGGTGACAGGACATTCCTGTGGTGTTTATACATGTGTATAAATGTTTGAACAGATGAACCTTCAGAATCTGGAAATTGCACCAAAGGATGAACCAGACAGTTCTCTTCCTGGTATCTTGGCTGATTTCTTTTGATTTTTCCATGATGTTACACAGAGAAGCAGTGTGTTTGAGGCGTGCCTTAAAATACATCCACAGATCTGCCTCCATTTACCTCAAATGTTGTCAACTAACCAATCATAAGCTTCCAAAGCCATGACATCATCACCTGGGCTTTCCCAAATTGTTTATTAGTTTAGCATAGTAATATTAGTGTATGCAAACTTGTAACTTTAAAGAAAGTAATAACAAATTTTCTCTATCATTATTCGAGCATTTAGCAAATATAAATAATTTTGGGAATCCTAACTGACCTAAAACAGTAAAGGTTTACTCTAATTTAATGTCAGACAGTAAGAAAAATAATTATTCTTTCTATACCATTTCTGTAAACATCTGGTTTCAACTACATGTTTAATTATTGACTGTTACAGAAGAAAGGAGGATAGTTACAATAAAATGAAGGAATGACTTATTCTAATATTTCAGTAAGTTTCAGTAAGAATTTTGTTTTCTGTTTTCAAATACTTTCAACAAAGTTGCAACTTATTTTAAATAGATAACCTAAATAGAAAATAGAAATATATATATTTTTATATAGAAAAAACTCCTGTGATCTGGTGCTCTGTAATGTAATGAGGTGTGCACAAAAAAAGATAAAAACTTTAAGAAGCTATAATTTGCATATCTACTGTAATTATTTTTCTGTTCGATTTTATTTGTACAAATCCCTCTGTCTGATAATCTGGAGGAGATTATTTGTAGATTTTCAGTGATACAGAGACAAAGCACAGTGAACTACTAATATTTTTGAAGAAAAGATTTTATACTCTAAACATTTTATTATGACCAGATAGACAAATTTGCAATTTAGCCAGTCAATTTATCCATCCACCCATCAATCTTCTACCGCTTATCCGTGGTCGGGTCACAGAGGCAACAGGTCCAGGACAGAAACCCAGACATCCCTCTCTTCAGCACCACTCTTCAGCTCCTCCTGGGGGATCCCAAGGTGTTCCCAGGCCAAGGAGGACATATGATCCCTTCAGCAAGTTCTAGGTCTGCCCTGGGTTATCTTCCCAGTGGGACATGCTCAGAAAACCTCCAAAGGGAGGCGTCCAGGAGGCATCTTAATCAGATGCCCAAACCACCTCAACTGACTCCTTTCAATGAAAAGCAGCAGCAGCTCTAATCGGAGCTCTCCCCAGACGATGGAGCTCTTCACCCTATCTCTAAGGTTGCTTGTATCCGGGATCTTGTTCTTTTGGTCATGATCCATGACCTTAGAATACAGCTGGAATACAGACAGACAGACCAATGTTTCAAGAGCTTTGCCTTTCGACTCAACTCTTTCTTCACCACAACTGACAAGAAACAACACCCTCATTACACTTGTGAGGCACACACAGCTGAGGCGCATAAAATGCATGTGAATTATCTAAGGGGCACTTTTATTGTCACTGATAAAAAAAAAATTAACTCCAGAGTACGAAAGAACCCAACTCCTCTCCAGGAGTTAGGTTCCAGATTCCAAGCTGTGAGTGGAGGTGAGCCCAACTACATCTAGTTGCTATCGCTCAACCTCACATGCATCTCTGGCTCCTTACCCACCGGTGAAGTGACAACCATGTCCCTAGAGTTAGTTTATGCTGCCAAAAATCAGCACGCCCAGGGATCATCCTCGCTTGCTGCTTGGCCTGCAATTAACCCAACCTCAATGGTCCTCCTCACAGGTGGTGGGCCCACGTGGAAATGGCATCTTGTCTTTCTTTCGGACTTGGCCCGGCAGAGCCTCAGGAACCAAGGCACAACCACCAGGTGCTCGCTGTCTGACTAACATAAGTGCATTCTGTACTTATTCTGTAACTTTAATAGCCACCACCTGCTTTACAAGTAAAAATCTCATGTTTAAGCAGCCAAATGATCATTAACATTGTGTTGAGCAGCAGCTACTCAGCAGTTTAATCCATTTTCAACACTGGACACTTTAAACAAACTGAATCCCAGTGTCCATACCACAGCAGGATCAAGCTGGTTGATACCACAGAATAACAATATTTAATTTAATCAGAAATTCATATATATGTAGTATTCTGTTAATTATAGTTCTTTGTGAGAAATCAGAATCATCCAAAATTGGTATCAGTAAGGTGGAGCTGTACAAAAATTGGAAATCGTTATTGGTCCACAAAACCAGAACCAATGCAATTGGGTCAATCTAAAACTGACTCAGAGACACATGTAGGTTTTTAATGCTTGGAATCTACAGAGAAGACCTGCATTCATACACAAACCTGAACGTAGCTCCCCCTCTCCTCTTCCTCACTCTCCCTCAGCTGGATGACATCGTCGTCCTCATCCTCCTCATCAAGCTCACTCTCTGTGCTTTCCCCTTTGATGTGCATGCTCCTGTGTTCCTCCTCCCCCTTTACGTGCATGCTGAGCTGTTCAGATGAATGCGTGCTGTCATCAGATCCCTCCTTCTGAAGTCTGAATGGAGGAAAAGAAGGAGCCACTTGTTTATAGGAATGCAAAGTTTAATGTGGAACTAAAAAATTATCAGTTGTCAGTAATTCTGCACCTGTTAAGATCCGGCCCCTCATCCTCCTGCATGTCACTGGTCTCTGTTAGCTCCTCCTCTATCTCCTCTGGGTGGGTGGGTGGTGGTCTGGGGAGATCTGCCCCCTTTGACAGCATCTACATACACAACTTGATGTTAGTTTGCTGACATGTGCTTGTCAGTGTATGTGCGTGTGCTGGGACTGAACATGTGTACTTTGTAATGTTTCTCCAGGAAGTGCTGGTGCTGCTGCTGGACCACCAGCTGCTGCAGGGCCTGGGGGGACTGGGGTAAAGGTGCGCTCTGTGTGCGAGCCAGCGGTCGATGGCGAGGCAGCTTGTTGAAGGGCCGCATGCCAGTGCTGACGCCTCTCTCCGCTGTGACCAGCGGTGATTGATTGTATATGGGGACTGAATGGGGAGGCACAGAACCAACAGAGTAAGAGTGGATTCTACGTGTGTGACACATCCAGGAGTTTGTGTGTGGGTGTGTGTGTTTCACCTAGCATAGCGGTCTGTTGTCTGGCCTGCTCCAGCAGCAGTACATGTTGTAACAACGAGGAATGGGCTGAATGAGAGGTTGGGGGCGGGCTCTCCACATCATGTGTCGCACCTGAAAACAAACATTAAATCACTTGTTTCAAATCAAACTTTCATTTTCCTATTGTTTCTTTATGCAGATGACACACAGCTCTATATTTTTTTAAAGCCAGAAGAAGCTAATCAGTTTGACCCCCCTCGCACTGAATGATGACCCTCCCCTACACTGTTCATGAAATAATTTCAGAATAGTGTTCCTGAATGGAAAACATGGACGACTATGAATATCCCATCATCTACATCCCATCATCAAAAGAGTTCAAGACTCTGAAGAAATCTCTGAGCTCAAAGGACAAGGCTGAAAGTCTATATTGGATACCTGTGGTCTTTGGGGCACTCAGGGGCCACTACATTAACAACAGGTCTGATTTTGTTCTAGACATCACTGCATGGACTCAGGAACACTT
The DNA here is from genome assembly GCA_028566095.1 of Kryptolebias brasiliensis. Classification (NCBI taxonomy): domain Eukaryota; kingdom Metazoa; phylum Chordata; class Actinopteri; order Cyprinodontiformes; family Rivulidae; genus Kryptolebias; species Kryptolebias brasiliensis. The sequence continues at coordinate 25,247,716 of JAOXNZ010000021.1, read as the reverse complement.
CCACAAATCACTGTCTGTAAACACAGTTCATTGTGCCATCCACATATGGTGGTTAAAGCGCTATCAAGCGAAGAAGAAGCCAGATGTGAACACCATTCAGAAATGCAAACATCTTCTCTGGACCAAAGTTAATTTAAAATGGACTGAAGGAAAGTGGAAACTATTTTGTTCTCAGAAAAATGCTTCAGTTCCTAGATGTTTACAGACTGTTGTTAATAGAAGAGGGGATGCTTCACAGCAGGAAACATAGCCCTGTCCACTTTTTTGAGATGTATTGCTGCCATAAAATTCAAATTAACTTTTTTTATTTTATTTTTTTTTAAATGGTACAGTTTCTTAGTTTAAACATTGGTTATGTTTACTATGTTCCATTGTAAATAAAATGTGGGTTTTGCAGACCATTGCATTCTGTTTTTATTTACATTTTACACAACATCCCAACTTATTCTTCATTGGGGTTGTATAAATATTAAGGTTTCTGTAACTCCACCATCAGTTTCAGCTTTCCTGTGGAGGAGGAAACACCATCAGCAGGATGAGAGGATGCAGGTGAAGGAGTTCTCTGTTGTGCACATAGACCACATTCACCCTTCTTCCTTCCTCCTTCCTTGACCAGAAGGCCCAACTATGGTGAAAACAAGTCCTTCTTGCTTTGTGTCCAAAAGGAGAATAAAGGATGGATGAGCACAGAGCAGTGGTCAATGGTGCCTGGAGAGCATGGACTGGTTGTTGAAGCATGTTGAAAGTGTGGTGCTATTGGTTGTAGTCTAGCAGCAGGACATGTTGCGTATCTGCTGCGCACCAAGAGAGTTGCAGTAACTTGACTGGAGTTCTGCCTGCTCAATGCTGGCCTGATGGGTTTGTAGCCTTAGCATGAGGTCAGCGTAGCCAGTTCTGCTTTAAATTCTTGGCAACTAAGTTAAACTGCACTCACTCTCCACCCAGGACCGTGATGCATTGCCACCAAGACGATAAACCACCACAACATCACTACAGAAGTTCTGCTCATGCTCAAATCCATCATGGAACAATGACACTATCAGACATAATGAAGAGCATGCTGTGTTCTTAATACGCCCCTGAAGATCTCTGCTGTAAAGACCATCCACGTTCTGGCTGATTTTTGTCATCACAGGGTCTTCACCTGGATGCAGGGTTTCTAGACAACTTTCAGTTGAAACTTCCAGACGTATCCAGACTCAACGTTTTAGATTTCTAAGTCAATTTTTAGGCCATTTTTGAAATGCAAACACAAAACCTTTGTTGTGAATATACAATACAGACTGTGCATAAAAAACAGATAGAGAATTTACTTTTTGGCTTTTCAGAAGAAAGTTGATGAAAGTAGCTGCTTTGGCGCTCTTCAACATTTCTGCAAAATGTTTCTAGTTAATTATAAATTAACCTTCACCATTTATATTTTTTGTGTTTTTTGCTTGATGTTCTTGCAATATTTTAAATAGATTTGAGATTGAAAAGTGCTTTATAAATAAAATTAATCAAATTAATCAGTAGTCCCTACATACTCGAATGGTCTTCTAACACACTGCGGTTTATAAATATTTTAATATGGCGACAGACATCTGTAGCACTAACCTGCTGGCAGGGACGACGTGGAGAGAAACTTTCCTGTTAGAGCTCCGCCCCCTCGCAGGGACTGGATGGCTTGACGTTCAGCCTCTTGCTGGGTCGTCAGCTTCTGTGGAGGCTGTGAGGGCGGGGTAAGGAGTACAGATAAATGTTAATTTTTTTAATCCATTTATCCGTCTTCTGCCGCTTATCTATGGTTGGGTGGTAGAGGCAACAGACATCTCTTTCCCCAGTGACACTCTCCAGCTCCTCTTGGGGATCCCAAGGCGTTCCCAAGCAAGAGAGGATACATAATCCCTCCAGCAAGTTCTGGGTCTACCTCGGTGTGAATTGCATTTTTATGTTAGCCAAAATCAGTGTTTTATACAAACATGTTCAAATGAGCATGTTCATAAGTGATGTTCTGTTTTTTGTGAACTCTGAACTTGACAAACTTGAACTGAACACTGCTCAAAAAACATCAATGAAAAATGTATTTGACAGTGAACAGTTGCTGACAAAGTTTTCTTAAAAAGTCAATATTTCTTTTTTTCCTGTCTGTAGGAGCCCTGTCTGTAGAAGTGGAGGCTGCAGAGTACAAACCTGTGAAGATAAACGGTAAGAGTTTGACTCACCGTGATGTGCGTGTTGGCAGGGAGGCCCAGAGAGATGTTGGGCAGAGAGGGTGAAGTGTAGAGACTCAGAGGACTCAATGTCCCATCAGTCCCCAGGGTCTGATGGAGAGATCTCAACTGTAGACAAACACAAAGACATCAATACTGCCTTCAGTTCCAGACTTGTTTTATACTGATACAATCACATAAAACATAGATTTGTTTTATTTAGATATTTTCATTATGTAGAAAATGACTTATGTAGAAAAGGACTAATATAAAACTCGTTAATTTAACAGCAGAATATTCTGTCAGCTGAAACAATTGAAAATACTTTAAAACTCCTTCTAAAGGCTTATTAAACACTGAATAGGAAAGCATGTTGGTTGTTCCCATCAGCTAGGTTTAAAACTTGAAGGAAGTATTAAGAAAAATGAAAAGGTTGTAGAAAGGAAACATACAGGAAGACATGAAAACATCTGGGTCAAAAACAGAAGGCAATGAGACTCCAAAACAGGAAATGCACAATAAAAGACAAAAAAACAACAGTATTCAATGTTTGTGAGTGAGAGACCAGATAAGGGAAATGGGACTTCCACTCAGAAAAACTGATGTAATGAAAGTATGAAAAAGTTGGATCCCAGCTGATGAAGAAAAATTACATTTTTTGTCTTTTCCACAATCTTAAAACTGGTTCTGTGCCAAGTTTTCTTACATGTTTCAACAATACTGGTAAACTGAGTTCTGTTAGTTTTAAAGCTTAAAATATTGATTAAATAGTGTTAGGAAAAAATTTAAACTCATTTTAAGGACTATCAGTTTCAAGAACTGCAGTGAAATTGAGTGAAGTAACAGCCAAGTCTGAAGAATAAACTCAGAAAGATCTTAAACAGCCTCAACAACTAATGATTAAGACCACTTCAAACAATGACAGGAAACTTTGGCACCTTGTAAACAAAATACAAATAAAGAAACCATAGCTGACAACATTTGCACAGTACCGCAGGTCAAATGGAGGTAGAACAATCTGTGTTACTGTGAGACAAAAAGTTGATATAAGCAAACTGGTTTTCTTCTATGATTGTTTAATATTCACTTATTATATAAATACTTTTAATCTCTGTTCTCATGAAGGTTTTGTAGAAACTTTGAACAGACAAGTTTAATGTGTTCAGTTTTAAATACACCTAAAATAAAAAGGTGACACCTGTCCTAAAATGATTTTTATCCTTATTGTTATTGTTGTTATAATTATTTTTCACTTCCTGTTTGAGCTCTGAAAGCTTATCCTGACCTGGACACAAGTGACCTGCAGGGGGCAGACTTGAACTTTGTGTTCAGGATGAAGGAATGATTTAAACAATTTGGAAATCAGCAGAAGTTATTCTGTACCTCAGTCTGTATGTTGGGGACCGAACCTGTGTTGCCGTTGGCGATGGCCGTATTGGAACTATTAGGACTGCTAGGACCAGAACCTGGAGCGCTGTTACAGAGAGAGGAAACTGGGAGAGAGAAAAGGAGAAAAAGAGTTCAAAGGAAATCATTTTAAATGTGATATCAGAGAAGCTGCTCAGGCTGAATCCACACACCTTCATGTCTCTCAGAATTAAAGGCCTAGCATTTCCATCTATCATCTGCCACCATTCATGCCAAAATTTTAAGATCATCTTATGACAACAAATGAGAGTTGTAGGGTTTTAGTAAAAATTTGAAAATAACATTATGTGTAATCAGTTAGTGCTCAGAGTATGTTTTGGGGATAACTCTCAGCTACAATCACCAAATTGAAGTTTAATATCAGTAAAACTGATTGGGTTATTGACATTTGTGTGTTTGCAAAGGTCGATAAGCTATGGCAGCCATCTTTCATCAAGTTGACTCTAAAGGTTAATCAGTTGTAGATGTACATCCAGTTATCACTTTCTGAGAGTTTCATTAAAATCTGTCTAGTCATTCATGAGATTTTTTGCTAACAGACAGACACAAAAAGACACAGGAAAAAACGTTATCGCTCTGCATTCCCTTTTCAATGGTGGGTGATAATCATAAGTAAGCCACAGCTACTGACACTGTAGCAGCTCCTAACAGACAAGCAAACACGCACACAGATACACAAGCAAAAACAAAAGCCTTTCAGAGGCAGGTGTTAAAAATATTTAAAAAGTGTGTTTACCTGATATCTCAATGGCTCGTTTCTTGAAGGTGCTGATGACGGTTCCATCCTTCCTGCGGAGCAGCGGCGAGCTGCGCCTCTCCGCCACCTTCTGCTTCAACCGAGAGCGCACCTTCAGGTTGGGCTCTGAGACTGAACGGGTCAGAGAGAGGCAGGAGAACTGATCACATGACCTGCATGCAGATTCATTCAGGCTGTGGTCACATTAACAAATGCTCCTCCCAGTTTTATTCAGACATTTAGAACCATGATTAGTGTTCATTATTTGCATTTCCCTTTGTCAGCTTCTCATTTCACGTTTATTTACACACAATTCTGTTTTTTACAAGTGTAGCAGTGTGTCATAGTGGTAATTCTGCCAAAAAAATTTATAATGCCAAATTGACGATGCTGTAGATGTTTATAAAACAGTTTGCATGAACAGCTATGAAATTTTTCAGATTGGAGTTGTTTCAGAAAGGCAAGGTTTTTAAGTGGGTCCATTCAGGCTGTATTGTCGAGTAAACAGCAGCCAGTCTAAGGAGACGCATTTCCAAAGTTGATCGCTGCCGTCTTAAAACCCCTGTCTTCAACATTTCACAGCGATTCATTGAAATGTTAATATTTAAACCTTTGCATCTCCAATATTTCATATGACACAATTGCTTTGGAAGAAATATTAGGAGATTCCTGCAGGAAGGGACCACAGGCTGTACTGGACATGTTCCACACCTAGCTGCTGCTGGGTAAAATCTATTTTTAGATGCATCGCATCGGCAGACATGGATGACTGAATCAATTTTCAAATGTCAGAAATTGACTTTGTTAATATTAATCTGTGCTGCCACTTTAAAAGAGTCAGCAGAGTCGTTGCTGCCTGGTGCAGTTTGTCCCAATAGAGTAACCGCTTCCTGTAGTAGAAACATGTTGCAGTAAAACTGTGTTTTCACATTTTTTTCCTCTTTCTTTGCTGAACCTTGAAGAATATTTGTCTGTAATAGTTGAAGTTATGACTGTGAAATGTTTGATTTGTGTATAAATTTCTAGTGATAACCATGATGCTAATCACATTAGCTTTTTGTGACATTTTCAATGTTTTCAATGTTAATTTCACCACGTAACTCTTTCCCACCTGTTTTTCGGAGGGGAAAATCATCTTTGCCCTCGTAGTTCCCTAGCAGGGGGGGCAGTTTATAGGAGGGAGGGGTTCCGGGGGTGTTACTCTGCGGGGGAGAGCTCTGCTCCAGGAAGGTGTGCTGGGCCCCCCTACAGACAAAAAACACACAATAGACAGACAAAGTCATTTTCTACCAACATCCTTTCTGTAGACTTCATCCTGTTTATAAAATGACTTTCATTTTACTGCTGCATCATGGATTCACGCTAAAGTTTCTGAAAACAATCATTAAATATCAAATAAATGAGCAATTCTGTTCAAACCATTGACACATATAGTACCTATCAAGGCACTTTTCATTGATGTTTATCGAAGTAGATGCAACACTCTGCTCCTGATCTTTGTTGATGATTTCTTGTTTCTGGTTTTCCATCAGCCACACCTCAGTATGGCTACTGTACAGCAGTCACAGTATGGCAGCCGCTGTGATGTAACATTTTAAAATTTTAAATTTTAACCCTTGTGCCCTCCTTGGGGATTTTTGTACATTTTTCTCAATTTCCTTTTTGATTTGGTGATCTTTTTGGCTGTGTTACAGTTTAAGCCATTTTTATTTTTTCAAATAATGAATTAATTTCCATAAAATAAACAGTAGGGCTGGAGCGTTGGTGGTTATTAGGGTAGTGATTAGAGTCTTGTCAAAGATTAGCAACAAAATTAATCTGACTGCATTAGTATTTTTATGTAGTATCAGATACTCCGTCATACACCTTTGTATGACTGTTTTCTCACTGTAGGTCGATATATGAAATGAAGCCATGTGCTGCCAACAAACAGCAATGGGCCACTAGACAGTAGCAAGCAGGGGGCCACTGGACCATAAGCTAATGCTAAGCTTTGGAAGAATTACTTATTTTGCCCAAACAAACAACAACTTGAGGAACAAAATGAACGCAGGTTTGTTTGTTTTTTCCTACAATGTGGCTACAAAATGGCAAGGATTTTAATAACTTTAATGTACTTGTGATCTGTAATCTTCCAAGCTTGTGCTGTAAAAAACAAAGCAAACTGATGCAAGTATTGAATTGAGATTGGGTGTGAGTCAATCCTTTTTTTAAATGACTTGAATCGGTATCGGAGACAAGAAAAATCTTGATCTGGACATCCCTAAAGGGAGCAGTAATAAAGGTGCTTCAATGCTTATGAATTGGAACGCTTAACCAGTAAAACAAGTAAAGGTTTACCAGAACAATGGATTTAGGGTAGCCAAAATATTAGCATCCTAGTTTTTTTTTTGTCTTTTCAAATGATGAAACTAGTAAAAATATCTCCATCTGAGTATTTCTCACCAGCACTTTGGGGAGAAGGAATGGTTGAGTCCACCAGGTCCAGGCTCTTTCTTGCTGAGAAGAAACTCCTGCAGTTTCAGCTTCACCTCTGTGCTGGCAATGGCACCTTCCAGGAGACAAAGACAAGCAGACAGCAGTCAGGACATGTCTCTCTTCATGCTAACAGCTCAGCAGCAGGACAACTCACTCTCTTTGCCCTTCTCCTTGTTCCTCAGCAGCAGCAGTTGTTGCTCCAGTCTTTGTTTCTCCTGTTCTTCATGTCTTTGTTGCTCCAGTTTCCTCTTCTGCTCCAGCTCCTGCTGTCTCTTTGCTGCCAGCAGCTCCTGTTGTTGCTTTCACACACATGTTCAGAATCAGGTTATTGACTCATTCTGGGGAGGGTCAATAAACCAGGACAGCAGTGATTTAGCTTACCTTTAAATGTTCCTGCAGCTGAACCTCATGTTGTCTCGTCAGCACTTCGTGTTTCTTCTGAAATTCTGCGAACAACAGCTGTTTCTGGAGCTCCTGCTGCTGTTTGAGGAGCACCAGTTCCTGCTGCAGCTGCTGCTCTCTCAGGGCTGTGTCCACTGCTGCACCGCTGGGCAGAGACCCCCCCACCCTGGGCTCTGTTCTCAGGTCCACTGGGCCTCCACCTCCACCTGGGCCTTCTACAGTACCACCACCTGGAAATACATCCAAGGACAGGAATCATCCTTCCTCAAACTAAACAAATTTTTCCTGCTGTTCAGCTTTCAGCCTCAAATGTGCAATCAAAGAACTCAGAGAGCTACAAGACTGCATTATGAGCAATCTTTCAGCTCTCTGAGTATGTGTTGGAGATCAGCAGGACCCCTTCTGAGGCTCCTTCAGTTCTCTATAAGGGTAGAGGTCCAGGACTTTTTAGCTTGACACAGTTAAATCTGGTTTGAGGAGGAGGTCTCAACCCAATTCAATATGGCTGCCAAAAAACACAAAAATGGTTATACTTCAGTCCTTTTACATATATTGAACTAAGATTTAGTGAGACTGATCTCCAACACGTATTTTGAGCACAAACAGATGGCACAAGACCTTTGTTTAAAATTTTGCCATTAACTATATGAAGTCAACTCTGTTTGTTGGCAAAATATT
>JAOXNZ010000021.1:25202847-25215246 GCA_028566095.1 Kryptolebias brasiliensis | reverse complement strand
AAAGTAAAAATAGCCAATAGTGGCAGCCCTATTATTTTTAACAGTCTATTAACATATTTTAATAATTCCTTGGTATTTGTTACCTTTGCCAAGGAGATTATGTTTATGGCAGCATCTGTTTGTCACTAGTTATGAACAGATTTTCATGAGGAACAAGTGATTAAATTTGGGAGGCGATCTGGTTAAGGTCAAGGTCACAGATCAGCCTGTGCTCTAACTTTACAACTGTATAACAGGAAAACTAAACTGCACAGTTGAACACCTCTTAGGCCAAGGGCGATCACCACTGATTTTAAGGTCATGGGGTCAAAGGTCAACATCACAGTTAACAGTGTAATGTAGGAATGTCAAACTGCACAGCTGGACACCTCATGGGTCAAAGATGATGACTGTTGATTTCAAGGTTCATGGGGTCAAAGGTCAAGGTCACAGGTAACCCCTTTATTAAAAACTTCTCTTCCTGTTAATCATCACTCTATTCTCCTACTTGTGACATTTTTGCTACCTCCGCCAAGGAAGTAATGTTTTTGGTTGTGTCCATTGTCTGTTAGCAAGATCACAGTTTGCGCTCTCTGAGAATCATTTTGAATGGCTGTGTATGAACGACGCTATACAAATAAACTTGAAGGTACTTCATGTTTTCTTTTGTTCTTGTGTCTGTTAAATATAATGTTTATAATGCATTTCAAATTTATGTACTTGTTGTGTTTTAGAAAAATGTGATACATATAAAATCTATTCTAGCTGTATACAGACACAAAGAGTTGTGGCATTGCAACACGGTAATGTAATGCCAACTTACCATGGGCTGGTCCCCAAATCAAACCAACTGTTAGACCTCCTTCACACTGGATGACAACATAGTTTTAATGTAAAACTATCAGACAGAAAAGGGGTGGTCTTTGCAGGGTCTTGGTGGGGTCTTCAGGGGAGTATTAAGAACAAAGTGAGATCCCCATTGTGTGTTTTGAATATGAACAAAACTTTAAGCGCAAGGTTGTGGTGGTTTATTTTTTTCATGTAGTGATATCCAGGGTGGAGTGTGGGTGGAGCATGATGGCAGTGTATTGAGGATGCAGGCCTGAGCACCAGTATGTGCTCAAGCCCGCGAGGACATGTTCAAGTTTCCCAGCTCTTCAGCAGGTCTTCAAGTTCTGCAAAAGCCTGTTAATCACTCATTCATTCAAATCAGGTGAGTCAAAGGAGGCAAACAGCTAAAACATACAAGATAGTGGCTCTCCAAGACCAGGATTGGACACCACTGACGTAGCTAGACAAGAGAGTCATGTCTGGGCGAGTGTATAGAACATGGTGAGGGCCCAGGAGAGCGGCTCAGGGAAGTGGATAATAGCAGTGAGAAGGGCTCTTTTATACAAAACCTCACCCTAAAGCACACACAGCTATCAAACAGCCTGTGGGCCACATCCGGCCTTGTTAGCAGTCTCCATCCAGCCCATGGGAGGTCAATGAAAAATCAGAAAAGAAATATAAATTCTTCTGCATGCAAATCCAAAATCTCTGCTTTTGTTTTAAAACTGGCTACTGCGGGACTTTTATTCTGAAGGTGAGCTGTATGATGTTTACGTCATCAGCTTCTTGTGTACATGCTAGCTTACCAGTGATGTAAACAGAGTTTGTGAGAGATTTAGGCTTTACAGTCATGTCAACACACAGTACAAAAAGCAAAGACTGACACAGAATGTTGAGTCTTTAACAAAATCTGGACTTCTACATTTATTTACTGCAAAGCAGTGACCTTAGTTTGTAAAGAACAGTATGTTGTTTCTAAGGATTCTAAACTAAACCAGCACAATTAGACTAAACCCAGAGAAATACAGAGCAGGTACACACATCGGAAGTTCTGCTGTCAAAACTGAAAAAGCAAAAAGGTCTTTTTCATCAGGATTAACATCCAGGAATGGAACAGGACTAGTTTTGTGATATCTTACAAAACAGCAAAAAATATTGTAACTGATGGGGAGTTTATAAAAATGTCGGAGGTAATATGTCCTGAGAGAGAGAGAAAAAAAAGAAGAGGAGAACTTTCCGCACGTCTTACTAATGATCACCTGCAGCTGACCTTTACATCCACCTCAGGTATGAAACAGGACTTCTGAACATGTTCAAGTCCAACAAAAATAAGATTTCTTTCACTGGAGAAAAAAAAACATGTTCATTTGGTGTTTAAAATGCTGTAAAATGTGCACATTTTTACGACTCGTTCAGATTTGTATTGCACAGTTACCATGCCCATTCTTTGATGGTAATGAAAATCATATTTAAAGTGAATTTTGTGGGCCAATGTCGATTTCCAGTTCTTGTACAGCTCCGACCTGCAAACACCATTTATTCCAATACAGATTTTTCTCAAAACATTATAATTAACAATTTACCCGCTTTTTCGTGCAGGGTTGCAAGAGCACGTGGCTATCTCACTCGCACCTAGTGACAGTTTAGAATTACTAGTTAATTTTACCTCCATGTTTTTGGTCTGTGGGAGGAAACTGGAGCACCTGGAGAAAACCCACAAATGCACGAAGAGAACATGTAAACTCCACACAGAAAGGCTGCAGCTGACTTTTGAACCTGTGACTGTCTTGCTGTAAGGCGACAGCTCTAATACTGCTCTGCCGTGCTACCCTCAGTACAAAATAGATATATTTTAAATTGCTGGATAAAGGAAATTGCGTTTCAGTTGTATCAATCAGTTTGATCCTGCTGCAGTTAGCCTCTGGGGTTCACTCTCTTGAAAGTGTCCAATATTAAAGATGAATTAACTGCTGTGTAACAGACTGACAGAAAGCTTTCACACTGCTTACAAGAACAAGAAAATAAAAGATGGCTGACTAAGCCTGCAGGTTATGCAACAAAGCTCAGAAAACTTTTGACCACCTAGTTTCTGGGTGCCCTGAGTTAGCCAAAAGTGAGTTCATTCATAGACACCAAAAGGTTGCTGCAGACCTGCACTGGAACATCTGCCAGGAACACAACACCAAAAAGAAAGACAAATGCTATGACCACATGCCCCAAACTCTAGAAGAAAACAATGACGTCTCCATCCTCTGGGACATGTCAATCCAAATGGATATTGACATTGGTGCTAACAGGCCAGACATTGTGATCAAAAACAAAAAAGAATAAACCTGCCTTCTTATCAGTATGTCCATCCCATCACAAAGTAACACCTCTGTTAAAGTTGTTGAAAAACAGGCCAAATAGAAAGCCGAAACAGACATTGAGCATGTATGAGGGCCTAAAAACAAAAAACGTTCCAGTTATAATCGGAGCACTGGGACTTGTCAAAAAGGGGATGGAATAGCCATATATACAACCAAATCCCAGACAACAGCAAGGGGAAAGAACTACAAAAGAAAAGAAAAAAAATCATACACTTGGGGACAGCACATATTGTAAGAAAGGCCCTTTCATCAATAAAAGCTTCATCTCTATCCTTGCCTCATTATGGCCTTAGCTCATGGTTTAAGCCCGGCTGTAATGTTGTAAAATATGCTAATTCTAAAAAAGAAAGGACAGTAATAATATAGTAACAATTATAAAAAATGTCAGTGGCTGCAGGAACATTAGATTTTTACCTGTAAAGTAGATGGTTGTCAATAGAAGCAAAAACAGAATGTTCTTATAACAATCAGAGAAATAAATTCCAGTTAAATTCTGTCTTCTGTTTGGAGTTTGAAATGTCTGTCATATAAAAAACATAATTTAATGTCAGAATATGTCTGGATAATTTGAAGCTGGTACTGTCGGACTCAGTGTTTTATCAAATATTTTTTTCTAATTTCTAATTAAACGGAAAATGTAACTGTTCTAAATAAAAGGTGACTGAGCTCTCTCTCTGTGTCACTGGAACTCTAAAAATAATCTCCTCCAGATTATTAAACAGAAGGATACGTTCTACTAAAAAAACCTAACAGAAAAATAATTACATCAGATCTAATTTATAAAATCAGATTAAAGGTTTTTTATTTGTGCACACCTCAAAACATTAGTCCAGAACATTAGTTTTTTTTTTCTTACATACAAAGTCTCTATTAAAATAATTAGCAATTTTGTCTAAAGTAATTTAAAAAATCCACATACAAACAAACCTTTTCCTTAATGTTAGATCTGTTGGATTAGGTCATTCGCTTATTTTACTATTGCAACAAAACCTCAACCTTGTGATGTTACCAATCGTTAAATAAACATATTAGGAGCAGAGAACATAAGGTGTGACAGAGAAGGAGCTGCACAAATTAGTTTCACTGTTAAAAAAAAAAAAAAAAGATTTTCTTGTTTTAGTAAAACAAAGACAAACTGATCCCTGCCCTAACATTTTCATTATCTTAACTTATTTTTTAGCACAATTACTGTCATTGGCATTGCTAACCGTAGCAGTAGTCCCTTATACAATGTTTTCCAACGCAGGCAGCTAACAGATTCCTAATCCACGATGTTCCACGACAGACAGAGGTGGAACACAGAAAAGGAACAAAAACAACCAAAAAAAACAACTTGTAAAGGCCCCCACATACTCAGGCGTACTTCACTCTGCGGAGGTCTGCGCGTACTCAAGGCGGACTCAACTCGGACTCGAAGTGGACGGCCGCCAGACATGTCCGCGCAAAGATCAATTTTTATGACTGCGTACGCGTACTCGGTGTCGCACAATAAACTGCCCGGCGAGAAACGGTGTTCACATCAAACTGTTTTGTATGCGACACCAACCGCTCTCAGTTGAGAATCGGTGCACTGACAGTTGTGCGGTGGCTGCCCTGGTGGTGAAGAAACGGGGCTAAGCACCCAACTAGCTCATCAAACTTGCTAGAATCCATTTGAATATTCAAAATGTTTCTCGCTGTCCATCGTCTTCATGTCCTTCACCAGTGTATTAAATTCCACTTCTTCATCCCTGGTCTGGTTTAATGGCCTTATGTACCACCTTCTTTTCTTTTGTTTTTTTAAAGCTTAGAGGCAAGCGATCTCTTCCTCCTCGTCCGTTGATGCCATGACTGAAATTTGTCACGCGAGAATTTTAGGCAATCTGTACACTCGAGTATGAAGTCTCAACCGTCCTCGGACAGTAAGCGCGAAGTTCGCGCGGCTCACGCAGTACACACAGTACACCAGAGTATGTGGGGGCCTTTACCCATTCTTCTGTCTGCTGAATATTATCTGCATGATGAACAGCAGATAATATTCCTCCGTAGAAAACACTGTTTCCTTTAATTGTCTCTCAGATTTTGTTTCTTCCTCTGACTTTATTTGTTAACACCCTACAGACATGTTTTCTCGACTTAGTAAAAACATTTTTACACTAAGTGATGCAGCACGAGGTAGCTGCTTGTGGTGTGTTCACCGACTGGAAAAATATCAGGTTTTTGGATGCTGACCAGCCAGTCACCAATCAAGGTCAATCAGGCTGAATATCAACCAGTGTTGGTCACAAGCTGATCTTCTGGTGCATCCTTACTAATTATAAATATTCTATTTGGCAGCATTGAGTTTAGCCTGTTTGATCTAGACCTCCGCAATAGTCCCTGTTCTGTATGTGGATCTTTAGAGAAAAGAAAAAGTTCCCCACTCCTGTCCTACACCAACAGCTTTTTTAGAATGAGGATAACAGCAACACCCAGGACATTCAGAGAGACAATATTTATGGAAACATAAGTAGAGGCCGACTGATGTGAGTTTTTCTATGGACGATCCCGATCTTTAGAATATACAATATACAACATGGCCAATTATAAATCCAATAAATTGTGGACAACTGTAAGCTAGTTTTAGCAGCTGCTGCTGAATCTTCACCTTCCAACTTGGTAATCAGTTACATATGCACAGACATGGCGAATGCCAATTTTTAAAAAGTGGTTAATATCGGCTGTATAAAATTGGTCGGCCAATTAATCAGTCCATCTCAAAACATAAGGTCACAGTCCTGACCGTCAGGAAAGCTGTCTAAACATGATTTGTCTACTCTGGATGTCCCATTTCCATTCAAACACAAAATGCATGACGTTAAAGCATTTACAGAAATATTACCAAGAATGTTACAAGACTAGGAACAGATACAAAGGAGCAGTTTAAAATTGGGAAAATGACTGATTTCTAAAACAGGCAGTATCAACTGGCTCTCCATTACTCCAAGAATTATCAGTGAAACAATATCCCAAAGGAATTTTCTAAGAGAAATGGATATATGACACACTGAGGAGTCTATATGTAAAAACTACCAAACTTTGGAAAACCATCACTAAAAGCCCAAATAACAAGTGATGAATGAAATAAGCAATCAGTTCTAATAAGGCACTCTCCTTCGAGTCTGTGTTTTGAGTTGGTGGATAATTTATCATTAAACAGCTCAGCCTCCAGGTGTTTTCACAGCAGCAGATGCTGACACATAAATCAGAGCTCCCACTCTGGAATATGACAATTGTCCTCCTCCAACTGAGCTGCAAAAACACCTTCCTGTTTTTAACTACTGTGCTCTGCTTAACTTTAAGGACTTCTATTTCCACTATGAAGAGGTTTGCATTTGGTTTTCCTAACTGGCAATAGTCCTCACCAAGATCAGTAATGAGCACTAGTTTTTGAAATACAACTAGGCTTTGTTACGCTGTAAGTATAAAGCCAAGGGAAAAAGGATCAGGGGGAAAATTAGTCCTATAATGAGGTAATGAGATAAACAAAACACAAAAAAATTCAACCATTCATCCTTCCATTTTTATTACTTGCTTTTTATCTATTTGGACAGGACACTCGAAGATTAGTGCAGGAGTATGAGAAGATGTCAAGGAAACTTGCAGACCACAAGAACCATCTTCTCTTCAGTTTGAGATGTAGACAACAAAGACTCATCCCCAAAAGCATAAGACTCAACTTTACCATCAAAGGACATAGAGCAGAAGAGATACTTCTAAAAGCTCAAAACAAGCTGCTTAGTGAGAGAATAAAACAGATCCACTTCACCTCTCTCGCACAGAATTGTTCAGACCTGCCAGAAGCTGTCAACTCTTCTACCTCACACTGTGACAGAAGAAGTTTCTAGATTTGTTAAAAAAAAAGGCACAGCATCAGAAAAGCAAGGAGCAACAAAAATGTAAGTTCTTAAAATTACAACAGAGAGCAATTTCTTCATCACAAACAACCAGGCGAGATCAGGAAGATGTCACCCACACAAATATTCAGGACCAGTGGGTCATTTAATGGCCCTTCAGTTTTCACTTAAATACCCACATCAGAAGCAGTGAAAAATGTCAGAAAACAACTTCTACAAGATAATGATCTAAAGAAAAGGACTGATTTCACTTCTGATTAGATCTGCACCCTGCTGGACCTCTGTCTTTTCACCACTTATTTCAAGTATAATGACAGTTTTTACACACAGAAGCATGGTTGTGCCATGGGATCTCCAGTGTCACCAATCTCTACATGTGGCCAATCTTGGAGGAAGTAGATAAGAGAGCCACTTGTGGACGATACCTGGGTCAAAATCCAAGCCAAGGAAGTAGCAGCGTTCACCAGACACATTGACTGTTGACAACAACATCAAGTTTAGCAGTGAGCATGCGAACGATAACAAGCTCCCTTTTTTAACTGTTTGGTCCACATGGAAAGAGATGAAAGCCTCAACATTAAAGTTTACAGGAAAACAACCCACACAGGTCAGTACCTTCTGTTTGGCTCTCATCACCCACTGGAACACAAACTTTCTGTCATCAGAACTTCACACTGTCGGGTTAAACATGTCCCTAAGAGGACAAAAGGGAAGGAAAATGAACAGAAACACATAAAGAAAAGTTCTCCAAACATGTGGATATCCTAACTGGGCTTTTGTCAAGTCAGTGAGGAAATCTAGAAAACACACCACTGAACAGAACAGGGAGGAAAAGAAGAACAAAATCAAAAAATATTATCATCTCATATGTTGCTGGAGTATCTGAGAAACTCTCCAAACCCAACAGGACTCTGAGACAGAGGCTGGTCCACCCTAAGGACAAAACAACCAAACACAAACTGAGCGGTGTGGTGTATGCAGTTCAGTGCAGCGAAGAATGTCCAGATCTCTATATTGGAGAAACTAAACAGCCTCTCCATAGACACATTTCCACAATACAGAAGTGTCCATGTTTAAGCAAAGAATAAGGTCTGTATAAAGCTGACAACACAAAAGGTGGTTGTACTTGAACTCAGCTTGATAACAGATGATGAACTCATAACCTGCTCTGGAGCCTGTTTATGAAGAGTATCTCTAGGAGAACAAAGACACAAAGTTTTAGATTCTCAAAAGGCCAAGATTCTGTCCTCAAGCCAAACATAAAGTTTTTAAAACTAACTTTATCACCTTGAGACAAAGGATAAAGACAAAACGCCTGTTGCAAACAAACATCTTGACATCTCATCCATAGGCTACGGTATGCAAGATCCATGTGACTTTTAGCTTTATACATACATATATAAAACTACATGCTCTGGAAATATTACATAATTGATTGATTGTTTTTGTGACGTGTTAGTATATGCATGTGTAAGAGAGTGCACAGGTTTCTGACAGTGGAAAAGGGAAGTGCGACTTTTATTTTGTAGGTACAAGTCAGTTTTTCTGGGATAAAAGATTGGAAACAATTGATATGTAAATCTGAATACTGAATAAACCAATGGATTATTCAATACAGTACTCGATTACTCAATTATTTTGATAGCTGCAGCCCTAGCACTGACACACTGCTTGAAATAGCATCCAAAAAAGGTTAAAAACAAAAACAACTGGACTTCTATTCTGTAGTTGAAGACGTTTCACTTCTCATCCGAGGAGCTTTCTCAATTCAAAACAGAGAGTGTGGAGTTTGAGCTTGATTACATGAAATAGCATGCAAATTCTGCATCTAACCCAGCGTGCTGCTGTGTGCATTATCGTGGAAGAGATGTGGACCCACTCTTGATGTGCAGTTGTGTGTACTAGTGAAGGTATATGTATTGTGTTGTCGTATCATTCATATCACACAAAAACTTATACTAGCGTTATTGTGAACAATAAGATCCAGCATGGCCCTAGTTCCTCCACTTTAAATCAGTGGAGATGCAAACCTGTAAGCTGCTTTTTAAAAAGACCTAATCAACAAAAACGGACCAGTCCACAGCAAAGTTTCCAGAAGAGGAGGAAGGAGGAAAGAAAACCATCCGTCTGATTTTAATAAAATATGTAAATTTTCCTTTTTATGTGGACTTTATGACTGGGTAATGTTACTTCCGTCTTGAGGTGAATATTTAACAGTGCAAGCTGCAAGCTTTGCTGCATCAACACATATGACAACATCACATACATGAATACACTCTGCCTTTCTTGCAGAGACTGAATAAGTCAGAGCACTTCCTTTTTCCTCATAAAAGCAAGAGCTATTCCTCCAGGTTCATGCTTTGTGTTAGATTATTGTAATTTACAAGCATTTCCACTAAAATACAATCTAACAGATCAGGTTTGACAGCAAAAAGAGCACTAATAATGACATCTGAAGCTTGATGCTTCTGCAGCTGCAGGAGTGAAAACAGCTTTATGAAGTCAGTGTACTCATGTGTCAGGGTTCTAATAAGGGACTTCATTCATAAATGCATGAGTAACTAACAGTGTTAGGTTCCTGTATCAGTTGGTGTTTCTCCTGGGAGGTATAGTGTTGGTTACTAGTAACCAGGAGTGATTACATGTTGGCAGGGAGCCACAAGCAGCCATCAGGACAGAGTTAATTGCTGCCATCTGTTAGCTTCAGGCTTCAACTCTGTATGCTGGCTGGTTAACTGTTAGCTGTATTATAATCACCTATACAGTAAGTTGAATGGAAGCACCTGTACCAACTAACCTGGTTATCCGGTTAGTTAGGTGGAAGCTGTGTTTTAGCTAGCTAAACTGCTAACAGTCAGTTTGTGGAGAGACGATAAAGGCAAAATGTCACTTCTCCGCTCGGTTGAAAAAAAATAAATAAATTTGAATGTCTGGCCACCTCGTTCCTGAACAGTAAGTCTCTCTTTTACACACACACACAAACGCACGCGCACACACACACGCTCACTCACACTCTCTCTCTCTCGCACACACACACACACATATATACACACACACTCTCACTCTCTCTCTCGCTCTCGCTCTCTCTCACACCCCCCCCCACACACACACACACACACACACACACTGTCACAGTACCGTCAGGATATCGGCGCAGCTCGGGTCGCTTCTTCTAGGCTCTCGTCGCAGCCGAGGCTGGGTCGGAGTGTGTCTCCCCCCCCTCCCCCCACAGGCGTCTCTCTCTCCGCGCTAAGGTTGTCCACGAAAAGAAGGACGGGTCTCACCTCTCCTGTCGTCTCACCTCCTCCATGTTTCCAGTTTGCCTGTAGCCGTCGTTCGCTAACGCGCGCGCGCACTCTCTCCCACCACCAACAACAACATTACTGACGTCCTCCTCCTGCCACGTGACCAGTCTGCTGCAGCTAAAAATAGACTCCGTGCAAACAGACCGAGGTAGAGAGACAGGAAGACACAGACAGGCAGCAGGCAGAGAGACAGGAAGAGACGGACAGACAGCAGGGAGAGAGAGAAACAGACAAGTAGAGACAGACAGCAAGGAGAGACAATCGGGAAGCAGGCAGAGACAGGCAGCAAGGAGAGACAGACAGGCATCAGGGAGACAGACTGGCAGTATGGAAAGATCTGCAGGTAGAGACAGACAGGCATCACTTTTAAAGCTGAATGTGAAGACTGTCCAGAACTTACAAAACTGTAACAAATCATCCACTCAGGATGGCCTAAAGTGAAGAAGCCCCTTGCAGAGGAAGTCAAACCTCACTTCCTTGTACGTCATAAACTGGCTGCAGAAACACCACTGATATTCAGAGGAAAACATCTTATAGTTCTTAAGTCTCTGGAAGAAAAGGTTGTGCACCTGGCTAATGAAGGACACCAGAGCACGGGTCAAACTAAACAATGCCTCAGAGAACTTTACTGGTGGACGATTTGGTCTACACAGTCCTGACATCAGTATCTGTCAGGCAAGTGACAAAACCGCTACTGTTTCACCTGCACCATTACAACCTGCCAAGTTTCCAGAGGATTATTGTCAACATTGTTGGTCCATTTGAACATGGAGCTCACAACTGCAGGTTTGCCATCTCCTTGTTTATTTTCAGGCTATTCTTTCCATCCATAGACTGAAGTAGCATCTACTTCTCATGTTACAAGAAACACTGTCATGGCATTCCTAACTTCTGTTTTTGCTCATGAAGGAAACCCTTGCACCATCACAACTGACAATGGACCACAGCTTACATCTTCTGCTTTTTTGGATTTCATGAATGAATGTAGCATTAAGCACATTAAAGCATGTGTATACAATACTCAGGTATACAGAGTGTGGAACACTTTAACAGGGCGCTAAAAGACACCATTCAGGTAGCACAAACTATACAACAACCCTGAAAGCCTGCAGTTACTGAAATGCTTCACAGCTACAGAGCTTCACCTCACGCCACAACTGATGAATCTCCTTTCCAGCTTTTCAAAGGAAGACCAATGTGGACAAAAGTGGACATCCTGCCTCCACCTAATGACAATGGACAGTACAACCATGTTAGAGATAAAGTGGTTCTACAACAAGTCAAAAATGCACAATATACAAAAAGAGAGAAGCCAAACCTTCTAGTCACTGTTGGAGCTACGTTCAGTTTGAGGACGCCTTTTTATGTAGGAAAAGGAGAGACTCAGTACAACGATCATTGTCAGTACAGCAGCAGACTGGACTGAGTTCATTCATCCTCAGTGATGGGATGAGCTCTGCTCCAATGAAACACTGATACAGCAGAGGAACCCCTTAGCCCAAAACAGACACCAAAACAAACTGTTCTGCAAAGGGAAAGACATCCACCACCCTGGACAAAAGACTATGTGATAAAAACAAACTGGATTTAAAAAATGGTTGTAAAAAAAAAAAGAGTAAAAATGTTTGTTTTGGTAGTAGGGGAGAGCTTGTGTTTTCAGATTTATACAGTAAATGCAATTGTTCTGTTCTTTTGCTTTAATTACTTTTTGTCACTACAGGGTGCTTCTGTGACAGTGTAGGGCAGAAGAGACTGTGTTTGAACACTTGAGAGTAAGGACAGAGACGACATCTTGTTCTGGAATGGCGTCTCCACTGTTGCTGTAAAAAAGTTTGTGAGTTTAATCATGAGTGTCCTATTTTATTGTTACTGCCACAACATGATCCATGCATTGACTTTGATCATCCAACTTGGGAAATTTTAAATCCATGTTGGGAAAAAGTAAAGAAAGAAATGAGGAGCTTTGGGTGGACAATAGAGAAGAAAATGAAAGAATTTAAAATGAATAATTTAGAAATTTGTCAAACAATGCCAAGATCA
>JAOXNZ010000021.1:25109786-25123090 GCA_028566095.1 Kryptolebias brasiliensis | reverse complement strand
TCCCCCCCAGATGGTTTCTGGTTACAACCTCCTAACACTGAATGACAACCAAGAGAGGACATAAAAATCAGCCAGTACGTGAATGGCCTTTGCAAGGTGAAGTCTTCAGCGGCGTATCAAGAACCTCAAGTTCGGCTAATAAGGCGTATTAAGCCATAAGTCTAGGCTACAACCTTATCACGTCCACACTGCACTAGCAAAGCAGTGCAACTCTCTTAGCACCGTAGCAACAACGCACATTGTGTCCCACCGCCACTCTTGCTACAACCAATAGTATTGAGCCATTCTCTCACCACACAACTGCAACAACCAATCCACGCTCTCTACACACCAACAAATATCGCTCCACGATCAGCCGTCTTTCATTTAATTTTTGGAGCAAGAAGCACTTGTTCTCATCATGGTCAGGTGTGCTGCATAAGGAAAGGTGTATGCATTCCAGATTCCTTGGTGCATAGTGTTTCATCCTCCATGGAAAGGCTGAAACTGAAGCTGGAGGCCCAGAAACCTCCCATATACAGTATATAGGAAGAGATATTGAGATTCTATAGATCATAACAAGGTTATAAAAACAACCTAGCACAGATCTGATTACTTGTGGTGGTAGTGTGTGCTAGTGTGGCGTGATATTTGTCATTGTAGCTAGAGACAGAGTGATTCATTTACTAATTTTGGCCATTTAAAAATAATCACCAGTTGGCCATTACTGTACTCACTTCACCAATTACTAAGTAGGAAAATGAAGATGCATCAGCAGCTGCAACAGCCAGTTTACTGTAGTCCACAATTTTAGTTTTTAAGCAAGAATGCTCCTTGATATAACTATTGTTATATGTTGGTTTATGAAAAATACAAGTTGACAAAAAAGAATTGGTGTTGTGATGGCGATTAAAACGTATTCTTAATGAGCTACTTTTTTTGTCTGTTTTAAACTTTTTTGCTTTTGGACAACAAAAACAGTAAATGATGTGAGTGAGAGCAGCTTTATTGAGTATTTAGTCATATTACTCTTCAACATATGATCTCACATTTGAGCAGGAGACTTCACTATCACTCCTTTCTTCTTTTACAGCCATTGTGTTCTGCCAGGGCTGCATTCATGCTGAGTTCAGGGTCCTCGTTGTGAAGTCATCACACTTAATTAAAATCAGTGCACCAACAAGAAGGCAGTAACATTGCAATCATATCTGTCAGGGATTGTTTCACAGCAATCTGAGAACAGGAAGCTGAACTTTTGAGAGGACACAGAAGAAGTCTGAACATAATATGTGGGAAGGAAAACCCCCAGAAACCTATTCCGAGTAAAAAAAACAAATACTCTGCTGATTAAAAACAGAGTGAAAGCTGCATGGTGGAGACTCACGTTCATTTTTCGGCGGCAACGGGACAGGTTGAGCAGCACACATACTCTCAGCTGTTTGAAGGACTTCAGCTCATCTCCAGGAAACTTCTGCAGAGCTGACTGATAGGAGTGAGCAGCCTCCCTTACCTTTCCCTGCTACAAACACACATACACACAGATTATGTACAGTATCATTACCTGGATATTAGCTTGTATAATGCTTCTGTGTGTTACCTTATAAAGTCTGTCTCCTTCTTGGATCATTTTACTCAGCAGAACCATTAAAATGTCAGGTTTAGAAGTGGCCATGGCCCACGTTGCAGGTCCTAAAGCAGCACATACACACAATTTATTACAAATAGAAAAATTATGCCAAAAGATAAGCATCAAAGCAAATTTATTGATCTTTGGTCGATAAACTTTTGTTTCTGTCATGATTTTTGATTCATCACCCCTCATTCAGCTTTGGAAAAACCCAGGCAAAAATACATCAAAACATGCAGCTCGATCAGGAATAGTGTGCTCTGACTTTTGGTAGTGGTACACTGTACAATGTAGATAAAGTGAGCCAAAATAGATGTCCCCATAGATGACAATGGGGTTTAACTGAAACAAGTGAGAAAAACCAGCCCTCTTTGGAGCTTTGACAGACTTCACAACAGAAGCATCATTCAAAGGTTAAATGCCTCGCAGAAAGTCGGACTTTACATGATTGAACTTTTGTCCTTTAATATTTTTTACCTTTTTTTACATAATCACAGGTTAAATTGGATGATCTTAGACCTGTATAAACTTTTTAACAGTTTTGCAAACAAACTGTTCTTGCTTCCACAACCTTATGACTTCTTTAACAGTTTATACATCAAAATAAAGGTATTTTTGACTTATTTTACCCAGTGTAGATCTCACTGTTGACATTTACTTCCAATGTATCTGACCTTAAAATATTCTCTTTAAAGCTAAAGTTACATATGTAACTACGGTTCTATGAATCCTGGATGACCGCCAGAAGGCGGTGCTGAAAGCACTGAATGTTCCCTTCGTGCATGCGGCGTTCGAGTAGTAATACCAACAAAGTCACACCTGTGACACGTCGGATGATCACCCAGTCTGTATAATCTGACGTCATCTGAGGCTCTGTTCCTACAGAATCTTACAGAGAATCTCTGGCGGTCATCTGGGATTCATAGAACCGTAGTTACATAAGTAACTTTTGTTCTATTTCACCCCTACTGACCACCAGAGGGTGGTGCTGAAAGCACTGAATGACTAATACCAGCAATGTCACAAGGAATCCTGAGCACATAACTCACTGAGGAGACCCCGAGGACCCTTGCAGAAGAACCTTACCCAGAGGATGAGGGGTGGCCACGTTAACCCTGTAAAACCTGGTGAACGTGCTTGTGGAAGCCCATGATGCAGCAGCACATATGGTGTCCAGAAGGACCCCCCTCATAACTGCCCAGGAAGCGGAGATGCTCCTGGTAGAGTGTGCCTTCACGCCGACCGGCAGGGAGCAGTGTCCCACACCATAGGCGTGGCAGATGACATCCACAATCCAGTGGGAGAGACGCTGCTTGGAAAGAGGACAACCTAGCATTGGACCTTCATAACACAAGAACAGCTGGTCTGAGTGTCTTATACCCGCAGTAGCCGCAACGTATGCTTCTAGCACCCTCAATGGGCACAATAACTCGGACCTATCCCCGGCCACTCCTGACGTAGACCGAAATCTTGCCAATCTCAATGGCTGGTTACAATGAGAACGGGATGGCACTTTAGGCACAAATGCAGTGCTGGGCCACAAGGTAACACCAGAGCCATCTGAACCCCATCTGAGACATGAGGGGCTGACAGAAAGAGCATGTAGCTTGCCAACCTTCTTAGCTGATACAATAGCCATCAAAAATGCAGTCTTACATGAGAGCCACTTGAGGTCCGCCTGCACCAAAGGCTCGAATGGAGGATGGCACAGAGCTTCAAGAACCAAAGGCAGATCCCAAACTGGTGCCTATGGAACCGCCAGCGGGCGCAACCTACGAGCACTGCGCAGAAAAAAAGAAACTAGATTATGGCTCCCCACCGTACAGCCATCAAAGCCAGCATGAGTAGATGATATTGCCGCTACATATACCTTAAGCGTCGAAGGAGAGTGGCCCTTATCAAGAAGTGACTGGAGAAACTCCAGAATAATGGGTACTTGATAGGATACCACATCCTCATTGCGGGCAGAACACCACTGGGAAAGCAGGAGCCACCTGTTTTCGTATTGCTGGCAAGTAGAGGGTGCCCTGGCACTTAAAATGGTGCATCTGACGGGATCCAAACACCCAGTCAGCTGCAGTCCAAACCTCCCAGTGGCCACACCCACAGCTGGAGACGTTGAGGATTGGGGTGCCATTTCCGCTCCCCCAACTGAGACAGCAGATCCCTAATGGTCGGAAGACAACAGGGGATCCCGTGACACAGGCTCCGTAGCAGTGGGAACCATGGCCATGCTGGCCAGTAAGGAGCCACCAGCAACAACCTGTGGCCCTCCCTGAAAACTCTCTGAAGAGTGGGCCAAATCAGAGAAAGGGGCGGAAAAGCGTACAGGAGGACCCTTGGCCAAGGATGAGCCAGCGTGTCCTGGTCTAGAGCGCCTGATACTCCTGTAAGGGAATACCATAGGGGACAATGAGTTGACCCCTCCATGGCGAAGAGATCTACCTCTGCCTGACCAAAGAGGTCCCAGATCATGCGCACTACGTCACCGTGAAATGACCACTCTCCCGGAGCAGGTGCCTGGCGGGAAAGAGAGTCTGCGACCTGGTTGTGTTGTCCCGACAAATACACCACCCCAGGGTGGACAGGTAAGGAGAGGCCCATTCCAGGAGATCCCTGGACACCTTTTGAAGCCGCGCTGACCTGGTGCCACCTTGATGGTTGATGTGGTAGACAACAGAGGTGTTGTCTGACTGAATCAGAACATGTCTGCCCTCCAGGTGGGGCAGAAAGTGCCTCAGGGCCAAATGTACAGCACACAGCTCCAGCACATTTATGTGTTCGGCACAATCCCTGTGACACCAGCGGCCCTGAACCGCTCTGTGTTGCCACACAGCGCCCCATCCCATAGAACTGGCATCTGTCGTGACCACCTCCCTGCGACACACTACTATCCATGGGGACACCCTTGGACAAATAAGTCCTGTCTCTCCATGGAGTCAGGGCACGAAGGCATGACCATGTCACCACAAGTTTGCAATGCCTGTGTAACCTGATGTCCAGACAAAAGCTGTTGAGCCACCTCTGCAAAGGGCGCAGTGAGAGCACACCCAAGGGCACAACCCTAGTGACAGACTTAAGTTTGCCTAGCAGTTGCAGGAAGGCGATGTAGGGGAGCCGCCTGCCCAGCCTGAACTGACTGACCAACTGGAGTATATTGTTCACCCTTTGAACAGATGGACAAGCCCTCATGGAAGGTGCATCCAAAATCACCCCAAGAAAAGTGGTTCTTTGAGATGGAATCAGGCAGCTCTTCTCCAGGTTGACCTTGAGGCCCAACTGGGACACATGGGACCACTCCCTCATTGCAACAGAACTGAAGAACCTCTGATGTTGTAAGCATGTGAAAGGGCAGCACCTTCAGATACTGATTGAGTCCCCTCAGATCCAAAATGGGACGAAAGCCTCCTGTCTTTTTCAGAACGAGGAAGTAAGTTGAATAGTAGCCTCTGGGTTGCCGCAGAGGATCCACTGCCTCGATTGCACCCTTGGCCAGGAGGGCGGAAAGCTCCTGGTCTAGTGCTAGGGCTTTCACCGGGTCTGCGATTACAATCACCTTGACCCGGTGTGAGATGTGAGGCCACCGTCGGAATTGTAGCCTGTAGCCGTGGGTCAGAGTGGCAACCACCCATGGATCCACAGTGTGAGCAGCCCAGTAACTGAGCTGCTGATGGGGAAAAAAAAAATCAGATGGTTGGACTTGTGGCATCACTTTCTTTCCCCACGACCCCTAAGGGACCTGGGGGGGGGGCAGCGGACAGGGTCTGAGGCCCGGGCCTGCCTAGCTGGGTGGTGGAGTGACCCATGAAAGTCCCTGCTGGGTCTCCGCTGTACAGAACGAGGATAAAAATCACCAGATCGATCACAACCCTGAGATGGCAGCCGGATGCTGGGGCCAGCCGACAAGCACCTCAGATGCTGAGGAGGGGTAGGAGGCATACTCAGGCACCACAGGAACACTGCAGAGGGTCCTACGATACGTTTCAGTCAACGTAGACTGTGGCAGCCCGGCGTTGTAAGCTTTATAGAGTAGGTTATCTGTAACACTACATTGAGGGCGTGGGCACCGAACATCATGGCACAAAGCTTCCTCTGGTGACACAATGAGTGACGCAACAGCAGGTTCAACCTCTGGCATTTGATCCAAGCCTGCCTTGACAGATTCGTACATAGCCACCAACACCCGACCAACTGTGAAGAGGCGTGAAAAGGCTCTAGGATCCCGCTAACATGTGTGCAACTCCCTCAGGTACTCCTCTGATGGAGGGACAGAAAAGGGAGATGGAGCTACTTCCAGGAGCTAACTCCTCCCCCTGCGGGACGTCCAGCTGCAGTTGCTTTAAGGCCATATGCATGGTGTCCTGCATAGAGGTGTCACCTGACCCACTAGCTGCACTCTGAGACGAAGACAGTGAGGCAGTCTCCGAAGCGCGAGATGACTGCGCCTCCTCTTCACTCCTAAAGTGAGAGGCAGAGGCGGCCAGAGACAAGACATATTCCTCTGCAGCCAACTCAGGCATGGGTGTGGAAGAGAATCGCCGCCACTGAAGTATCCAGCTGGCGTGCCTGAAAAAAAGGATTTCATCTCTGCCAGTTCTGCAGACAACTGCAGAACTGGCAGAGAACTGGCCTTTCCTTGCGGAAAGGCTCCGATCAGAATTAGCTTGCTTTTTCTTAGAAGGAGCCACAGTGACCGTGGATTCACTCTGGCGCTTTGAGCGCCAGAGTGGGGCCACCTGCCCAGAAGGCGGAAGGTCAGTGTCACACTCGGGGCACAACTGGGCCAGCTGAGCCACCCTCACGGCACGGGGCATGTAACTGCAGTTCATGCAGGATTTCTCTGACAGGGCCTCCACCAGGTGATCATGTCCAAGACAGGCAGGGCACAGATCATGGCCATCATCTGCCTGAAGCACGGCCCCACAACCTGCACAACAGTGGGAGCTTTCCATGTTTCCGAGCTGCGTCCAGCTGCAGACAATCAAAGCGAAACAAATACACAGAGAGAGGCTAACACCGTAAGTCTCGATCTAGAACCGATTATAAGGTTGGCTAAAACTGGGAGAAGGGGTGAGATGCTACCATCACCAATTAAAGCGAAACAGCCAAACGGGCCGACACAGCCAAAAACTAAAGAGGCTGGCTCGATCCAAAACTCTCACAAGATATTCGGCTAAAATTGGGAGAGGGGGCGAGACGCTACAGTCACCAACTAAAACGAAAACAAACAAAGAAGTCAGAAGCCGTGAATTGGGAGAGGAGGCGCAAACTCTGTCATCACCAACAAACAGCCAAATTACCTTCAACGAAGATGAACCCGTGGCAGCCCCTAGGAGGGCGATTCACAGCTACTCCAGCCAACAGGCAATTGGGCGTCCGACGACGGTAAAATGATCCCAAGGCCGATGCCATGCAACGAACCACACGCGAGAAGAAATGAGGAACAGAGCCTCGAATGACGTCAGGACATATAGACTGGGTGATCATCCGACGTGTCACAGGTGTGACTTTGTTGGTATTACTACTCGAATGGCGCATGCGCGAAGGGAACATTCAGTGCTTTCAGCACCGCTCTCCGGCAGTCAGTAGGGATGAAATAGAACTAGAAGTGCAGGCTGTTTTTAACTTGTCATATTGCCTACCTAAAACACTATAGAAACATAAAAATTATTGTGATAAACAGACACTTCTGCTGCTTACTGTTCAAGAATATTTTCCTAATACAACTTGTAGTTTTCACACAGCAACAATTTAAGGTGTACTTTTTTTCTGCCTGTTATTAATGTTGTCAAGTCCTTGATACTTTTTTTACAAG
This sequence comes from Kryptolebias brasiliensis, assembly GCA_028566095.1. Lineage (NCBI taxonomy): Eukaryota > Metazoa > Chordata > Actinopteri > Cyprinodontiformes > Rivulidae > Kryptolebias > Kryptolebias brasiliensis. The sequence goes on along the minus strand of JAOXNZ010000021.1, from coordinate 25,115,669 downwards.
AAACTCTGAAAGCGCCCAAGTTGTTGAATGGGTATAAATATTTCTACTCAAGGCAGGTACAGGAGGTGCTACAGTATATTTTGAAGTATCAAAGGACTGCCCATTTGGTGAAAACTAGTGTTTCTATCTCAGGGTTTTCTGTACTTTTTTTACATTTTACTTCAATACAGCATTGGGCCTTTTGCCCCAGTGTTGTATTGTGCTGTCTGGGTAGGAAACCGAGACAGTACAGTAAGTGCTCGAGATGTCAAATTGTATAGTTTATACAACAAAACGTTGCAAAATAAAGTCCCAAATTATTGTTGGGCTTTAGAGAAGAAAAAGGTTCAGGCAGTAGCTTGAATATTTCTGCAGAAATGTTCTTGGTATCACCTGCTGCTAAAGATAAAGGCGGTGTGATAATGTTTTTGCTTGTGTCTGCGTGTTCTTCTGTTTGTTCCATTAGAAAAATAGTTCATGAACCAGTGATAGATTTGAACCAAACTCAGTAATCACTGAATGGACATCTACAACTGATTAACTTTTGGAATCAGTCTCATTCAAGATGGTTGCCCCAGCTAAGCAACTTTAGCAAACACAAAACTAGCTTTGACTCAGCTAATTTTACAAATATTGAGCACAAATTTGGTATGGTAGTAGCTGAAAGTCATTCACAACATGTACGCTAACTGATCCAGTGAGATCTGTTTACAAAACTTGACTGGAGTCAACTCTGTCCATCAGCAAAATATCTCATAACACTGGATGGATTTTAAAGAAACGTTTAGAAAACAATTATTGTGTTGACATCTACGGCATTTAAATTTTGGAGTCAACTCAGTTCAAAATGGCTGCCACAGGCAACTGTCCATAGGAAACACAAAATGAGTATAGCTCAGCAAATTTTACAGACAGTGATCTAAAATTTGGTGTGGTAGTAGCTGACAGACATCCCCATGACATACTTCAAGCACTACACACAGTATAACATCTTTGCTTACATTTTGGCTTTAACTATTAAGACTTTAAATACTGAAATCCAGCATTAGATAACCCTGTGTGTCTGTTAGCAAAATATCTCATGAACAAATAAACAGATTTCAGTGAAACTTTTAGATGTAATCAATGCCTGTAAATCTAAAGCTCATTAACATTTGGAGTCAACCCAGTTTAGAACTGCTGCCACAGCAAAATGACATTAGCCAAAAAAAGTCTAATTAATTCACTTAGAAACATTACGCTTAAATTTGGTGTGATAGTAATTGAGAGTCATCCCTATGATACACTCTGAGCACTACAGTAAAACATGTTTTACCTATTTTTGCTCCCTTTTTGAGAAGAGCAATGACCGCTGAAGTGTTTCTGCAGCCAACAGCTCGGTCCAGAGGACGCATCCCGCTGCAGTCAACGTGTTCCACTGAGGCACCGTGATCCACCAGATACTGAACCTGCAGGTGTGTGCGCACACAAACACATACCAAAGAGTTCAACTCTCAGTCAGGATACACAAAGCTGGTAGATCTGAGGCAGGCCATAATGAAATTAAGAATTTTTGGCTGTTTTGGCTGAGATTCAGATTAATTTGCAAGTTTAATACACCAACTATTATCTACATAAAAGCTTCAAAATCTAATGTTTGTACTAAACTGTCTCTGTCGCACAGGTAACCTAAAGACAGGGACCTTTTTATTCCTAAAACATGCCACCTACAATCAGAAGTGTGTCAGTGTTACGAACCACTTCAGGGTCACCGCAGAAAGCTGCTAAATCCAAAGGAGTGCGGCCGCTGCGGTCAGCATGAGCGGTGTCAGCTCCTCTCTCCACCAGCTCCTGGACCAACACCAGTTGACCTTTCAAACACGCCCAGCTCAGCGCCGTCAAACCCTCCCTGTCAGTCTGATCCAGACATGCTCCTGGAGACAGAGAAGCAGACTCAATCCTTTAAGTGTACAGCAGGAGTTACAGATTAGAATCAGTTGAATATGTTTCGGTTTTGTGTTTTAATTTTAAAGCAAATAAGAAAACTGGCAAACATGCTTGTTTCCTGCTGCATTATGGGTAGTCTCTATACAAAAATCATAGGAAACAAAATTGTTCCTTTTTCATTATCCTTATAAAAACCTGCATGTATGTTTGTTTTTCACAACCTGTTGACAAAGGCTTCAGGTACAAATGGAGACAATTTTGTTTGTACCCTTTTGTGAAAGAAAGAAAAAAACGCAAAGGTCACTGAAATAACTGACAAAAGAAATAAAAAGAAAAAATGTACTAGAAATCAACTATTGAAAATCAGACACTGCTTTTGAATTTAGGTTAAACATTGATTTTAAAAACAAACTAATAAAACTGGCCTTGACTAAATGATACCCTTAACTTAATATTTTTTTGCACAACCTTTAGAGACAATCACTCCAATTAAGTGATTTCTGTAACTCTGAGCCTTCTGCCCCTCTCCACAGGTATTTTGTCCCACTCCTCCTGAACAAACTGGTCCATCTGTCTCAGGTTTGAACGGTACCTTTTCCAGATGTTTCAGCTCCTTCCACAGATGTTCAACTGGATTTAGATCAGGGCTCAGAAGGCCACTTCTGAACCAAAATTCAAAAGCAATACCTGATTTTCATTAGTTGATTTTTAGTAATTTTTTCCTTTCTATTATTTTTTGTCATTTTCAAGTAATTTAAGTGACCATCTTGGGTTTTTCTTTTTTCAACAAAAGGGTAAAAACAAATTTGTCCATGTCTGTGTGTGCTGTGAATGATTCTTAGCTACAACCACACCAAACTTTATCACGTCTCTAAAATTAACTGAATTAGAGCCATTTGTATATTTTCTAAGGCTAGATGATTGTGGCAAAATTTTAAACAAAGATACGGATATTGCCTAAAGTCTGTGCTGGGGATTAGTCTCAGCTACTAACACTAAATTTTAGGTCAGTCTGTAAAACCGACTGAGTCGTAGTTATTTTTGTGTTTTTTTTGTGTAAGTCAGTTGGTTGTAGCAGTCATGTTGGATCGGGTTGGCTCCAAAAGTCAACCAGTTGTAGGTGTACATCCAATGATTACTTTCTGCAATTTGACACAAAAGCACATGCGCACAAACATATGCAAAAACATTGTCTGCCTTTGCCTTTCTGTGATGGGCAACAATAAATACAGAACAAGTTCAGTTAGATGTGTATTGTGTGCTGAGGTGACGTTTACCATGCTCCAGAAGCAGCTGGGCGGTGCTCAGGTGTCCCTCTGAGGCTGCTGTCATCAGAGCTGTTCGACCCTGCTGATCCACCCTGTTCACCTCGACACCATGGGTCAGTAACAACTCCACCACCTGACAGAGAGAAACAGGCAGACACTAAAGACTCCTGCAGTACAATCAGCCAGTTCACTCTGTGTGGGCGCTCTGTGTTTTACCTGTGAGTGACCCCGTCTGACGGCGCTGAATAGTGGAGTGATCCCCTGCCTGTTCCCCTGCTCAGCAGCTGCTCCTTGATCCAACAACAGCCTGCAGACACAGAGCTGACCTCGTCCTGCTGCTGCTGTCAGAGCTGAGACACACAAACAACTTTGATATTACTACCAGGATCAACATTTAGACATTTAGCCTACAATCACACATGCATCAAGGCAACGTCAAACTCATGAAATCCTCAGTTTAATAGTCGGAATGTGTGAAGTCTAATGCCAGTGTTTTCTCACAAACTGTTGCTGTACTCCACCTACGTGTGGAGGGACGGGTTCTGACTAACAGCAGTTCAGATTACCCACCCTTTTTGGAGTCCTTAGAGGGGGTGCTAGAGGGCGCTCCTCATGGGGACTCCCTTGTTCTACTGGGGGACGACAACGGTCACGTGGGCAATGACAGTGAGATCTGGAAAGGTGTGGCTGGGAGGAACGGCCCCCCTGATCTGAACCCGAGTGGTGTTTTGTTATTGGACTTCTGTGCTCGTCATGGATTGTCCATAATGAACACCATGTTCAGGCATAAGAGTGTTCATATGTGCTCCTGGCACCAAGACACCTTAGGCCGCAGTTCGATGATTGACTTTGTTGTTGTTTCAGCTGATCTGCGGCCGCATGTCTTGGACACTCGGGTAAATAGAGGGGCAGAGCTGTCAACTGACCACTCACCTGGAGGTGAGTTGGTTCCGATGGTGGAGGAGGATGCCGGACAGACCTGGCAGGCCCAAACGTATTGTGAGGGCCTGCTGGTAACGTCTGGCGGAGTCCCCTGTGAGACGGAGCTTCAACTCCCACCTCTGGCAGAGCTTTGAACACGACCCGGGGGAGGAGGGGGACACTGAGTCTGAGTGGGCCATGTTCTGTGCCTCTGTTGTCGAGGCGGCTGACCGGAGCTGTGGCCGCAAGGTTGTTGGTGCCTGTCGTGGTGGCAACCCTCAAACCTGCTGGTGGACACCGGCAGTGAGGGCTGCTGTCAGGCTGAAGGCATCCTATCGGGTCTTTTTGGCCTCTTGGACCGGCAGTCCAAACGGAATGCGGCTAGGGTGGTTGCTGAGGCAAAAACTTGGGCGTGGGAGGAGTTTGGATAGGCCATAGAGAACGACTTCCGTACAGTTTTGAGGCGAGATCATTTGGCGTCTTGGGAAGGCGCGAGTGGTGCACCATCAACACTGTTTATGGTGGGGATGGTGTGCTGCTGACCTCAACTCGGGACGTTGTAAGGAAGCAGAGCCTGAGGACCACCGAGGTGGTTAAGAAGCTCCTCGGTGGCAAGGCTCCAGAGGTGGACAAGATTTGCCTGGAGTTCCTTAAGGCTCTGGATGTTGTGGGGCGGTCTTGGTTGACAAGACTCTGCAATATTGCGTGGACATCGGGGGCAGTCCCCCTGGATTGGCAGACCGGGGTGGTGGTCCCCCTTTTTAAATAGGGGGACCGCAGAGTGTGTTCCAACTATAGAGGGATCAAACTCCTAAGCCTCCCTGGTAAGGTCTATTCAGGGGTTCTGGAGAGGAGAGTCCGCCAGATAGTCGAATCTCGGATTCAGGAAGAGCAGTGTGGTTTTCATCCTGGACGTGAAACACTGGACCAGCTCTACACCCTCAGCAGGGTACAGGAGGGTGAATTGGAGTTCGCCCAACCAGTCTACATGTGTTTTGTGGACTTGCAGAAGGCGTTCGACAGTGTCCCTCGGGGAGTCCTGTGGGGGGTACTCCGGGAGAATGGGGTACCAGGCCCTTTGATATAGGCTGTTAGGTTCCTGTATGACCGGTGTCGGAGCTTGGTCCGCATTGCCGGGCTTGTTTCTGGTGAGAATTGGACTCCACCAAGGTTGCCCTTTGCCACCAATTCTGTTCAGAACTTTTATAGATAGAATTTCTAGGCGCAGCCAAGGTGTTGAGGGAATCCGTTTTGGTGGCCTTACGATCGTGTTTCTGCTTTTTGCAGATGATGTGGTTCTATTGGCTTCATCAAGTCGTGATCTCCAGCTTTCGCTGGATCAGTTCACAGCAGAGTGTGAAGTGGCCGGGATGAGGATCAGTGCCTCCAAATCCGAGACCATGGTCTTGAGCCAGAAAAGGGTAGACTGTCTTCTCCAGGTCGGGGAAGAGGTCCTGCCCCAAGTGGAGGAGTTTCGGTATCTTGGGGTCTTGTTCACGAATGAGGGAAAAATGGAGCAGGAGACCGATAGGCAGATTGCAGACTGCATCTGCAGTGAAGTGGACGCTGTACCGGTCTGTCGTGGTGAAAAGAGAGCTGAGCCAAAAGGCGAAGCTCTCGATTTACCGGTCATTCTACGTTCCTACCCTCACTTATGGTCACGAGCTTTGGGTAGTGACCGAAAGAACGAGATCGCAAATACAAGCGGCCGGAATGAGTTTTCTCTGCAGGGTGTCTGGGCTCTCCCTTAGAGATAGGGTGAGAAGCTCGGTCATCCGGGAGGGGCTCA
>JAOXNZ010000021.1:25082452-25095124 GCA_028566095.1 Kryptolebias brasiliensis | reverse complement strand
ACAGATATAAAGAGATGCAGTATAATATCTTGCATAAAGTTTATATATCCCCATACATGTACAGTAAATATACAACAAGGGCCTCTGCAAATTGCTTAAAGTGCAAGGTACTCAAGGGAACTACAATACACTGTCTCTGGGAATGTGAGAAGATTCAACAGTTTTTGCAGGCCGTCTGTACAGAGGTCAGCAGTGTGATTGGAAACATTGGAAAGAAGAGGGAGCCAAATTCCTCCACAACAATGTGAGACTGATAAAGTCCTACAGAAAACCACTACTGAGAGTTTTTGCTGCTAAACGAGGTTCCACAAGAAGCTGAAGCTGAAGAAGCTGAATTTAGGGTCTGGATACAGTTTTTCACACCTTGCTTTACATTTTGTTTGTTTTTTTTGATAATATGGTGGAAACTATTGTGTGTTTTTGAACACTTGAGGTAAGAATGGAATTTTAGAACTATCTTGTGGAGTTTAATAAGTAATGTAATAAAGTTTTGTGAGTAATGTAAACAAGTAAGGTGAATAGGTGCAGGTGTGTCTCTGCAGCAGCATTAAGTTTGTGTTGATGCACTTCACTACGAAATAAGAAGCACTAATTGAAGTACTAATAAAGTAGTACAGTAACAACAAATAATTCTGTCCCTTAAGGGACAAATAATTCTGTCCCTTCAGGGACTGAATTATTTGAATTATTTACTCAGATCTACAACCACTGGTTGTAGATCTGAGTAGATCCAAGTTTAGTAAAAGGAGCTGATGGGGGAAGGGAAGAGAGGGGTGGAGGTGTGCTACCTGTCCTGCTAGCCTTCGCAGTGCCTCCTCTTGTCTCCTCCTCATCTCTGGAGTTCCTGGACAGCTTCCTCCTCCTTCATCTCCTCCTCCTCGCCCCAAAGAATCATGAGAGAGCGAAACTGGTTCTGCATCTGTAATTTCAGTCAAGAATTTAAAGATCACACTTTTTACTCTGCAGCCATACTGTGTTAGTCTTTCTTTTTGGTCCACCCTATAAAGTTTTCTCTGTTTTTTTAATCGCCCACCACCAACGGTGAAAGGGCAATAATGTTTCTGCCTGTGTCTGTGTCTGTGTATGTGTATCTGTCTTGTTGAAAAAAAATCCCATGTACCACTGGACTAATTTTAATGAAACTTGCAGAAAGTAATCAATGGATCCAAGTCTACAACTGATTAGCTTGATAACCTGTTTCAAGAAAGCTGCCACAGCCAACTGACTTTAAAGCACAACAGTGGATACAAGTTATTCAATTTTACAAAATGTGATCTAAAGCTTGATGTGGCAGTAGCTGAAACTATTAGCCAACACAAACTGTGAGCGCTAGTCATTGTGGAATATCTTCGTTTAAAATTTTGCCATTAACTACATTTTTAGCACACTATATACAGCTATGAGAACTTAGAAAATACAAAATGGCTATAACTCAATTATAAAAACACTGAGTTAAAATTTGATGTGGTGGTAGCTCAAAGTCATCCACAACATTCTGAGTGTGACATCTTGCATATCACATGAGATGGCGCGTAACATTGTTTTGGTCAAACCTTGAAAATAGCTACAACTCTGTCATTTATCAGCATCTTAGTCTAAAAGTCTGGCATGAAAGAAATGAAAGACCTTTAATTTTTGTTGCGGCTGGCATAGCTATGTGTGTGAATTCTGGTTCTGTACAATGACTCAGCTGTTCTTACAGTGAATAAATGGACAAAAAAAGGCTGTTTTTGGCTGGAATATCACTCACCAGGGGTTCACTGGCAAAAATCAAAAACAGATGCTAATAATCTTGAGTGCTAAACTTACTTTTCTCTCTAAACCCACAAGCTAATAAGTCAGATCATTTGATAACATTAACTTTACGTTGTTTGGGACATTCCCAGCTCTATGTAAAAAAAGCTTTTCAACTTCAGTTGTTGTTTATGTAACAACAGTAGTGATATGATTCTGAGCACAACAGTGAGCCTCAGTGAGTGTGGATTACAAGAAATGTTCACCAAGGGTGTGGAAGATGATAATTTGTGGTGTCTTTAAATGTTAATCTACTAATCTCGAGTCCTAAGGAACATTAACACACTGTAATGAGTAGGAGGGAATGGAGTCATGAAACTGGTAAAGTCAAGTCCAAATTCTTAAGTTGTGATGTAGCTGAAGTTCAGTTTTTCTTGATTTGAATTGCACTGACTTTGGTAAATTCCTGTGCAAACCACAGTGAGCTGATTCATACTATGGGATTCCTGAAATAGAAGAAAGAAGTGCTTGTTCATCCATCCACAATGTCTAAAAATTCAGTGAGACACAATGTTATAACTAACTTTTTGTTCCAGGTTCTTATTAAAACAGGCAACAGATGTGAGCTGTGCTGTTTGCTATAGTTGGGCAACTAGTGTCTACAGCACAAACACAAGCATGTAATCTGTCCTTATTATTGTTACATCTGTCATGTTTGGGGTCATATGTTAGGCAGGAGGTGGGTCTATGATATCATAGCTTTCAAAAGGTTGTGTTTAGGCTGTCCACATGACAAAGCTATGGTGGTGTTTCCAGATTTGTTTACTCTGGATGCTAGTTTCAAAAAATATTGTTTAGGGGCTCCTAAAATACCGTTCTCGTGTGGACAGGACCTTAGTTCCATTATAAGCAGTGATAAGGACCTATGCGTTTGCTTTCACACCACCAGGGAAGCACTGTGATTATGCAACACTTGGCCACATTACATTTGTACATATTCGTCCCCAGAAACACCAATGAAGGCTTCCTTTGGAGCTGTGTGTTGTGGGTCTTAGGTTTAGTTTATAAAGCAGAATTCAAAAGAGTGCTACAAAGATTCAAAAGGTACAACAGTGTATTAAAATCTGATTTGTTGTTGTTGTTGTTTCCCAGTTTCAAGAATAAAGTCAAAATGTTGAAAATAAAGTTGATATACTATTTCAAAAGTGAAATCAAAATGACAAAAAAAAAATAAAAAATTACTATAAAAGGATCAGAATAAAAGCAACTAAAAACCCACAGTAGCACAAGCCTTGAAAAACATATTACAGACTTTTGACTTCATGGTTCAGATTAGGTTTAAATAAAAAGAAAATTATTTTAGCACAAACACCACAACTTAGATCTGGAGCTGAACACAACCTCACAAACCTTTCTAAATTTCCAGGGGTTCAGGCTGCAGTTTGAGTTTAATTGGAGAACCAAAATATTAATAATAAAAATATTAATGTAAGCTAATTTGTATATATTTTTATTGTGGCAAAGTGAAAATTTGACACAATCTTCTGGCTTCCTCAAGACAGATATTTTGTACTAATTTGCATGTCAAAATTTACAGACTGTGAATGTATTGCATTGTAATATGAATTAATAGACTGTAATTAGGTTTTAATTCAAGGCAGATCTGTGCAGCACTTAGAGCTGTCACTTCACAAAAACTAGGTCACAGGTCCGCCTCTCGCCTGGGGCCTTTCTGCGTGGAATTTACATGTTCTCCATGCGCATGTGTGGATTTATTCCAGTTTTCTCCCACAGACCAAAAACATGCATGTTAGGTTCATTGGTCACTCTAAATTTGTCCCTAGGTGTGAGTGAGAGCGTAAATGAATGTTTGTATCGTTTGTCTCTATGTGGCCCTGTGATGGACTTGCAACCGGTCCCCCGCCTCTCGCACAGTGACTGCTGGAGATAAGCACCAGCTCCTTGGGACCCTGCATGAAAAAGCGTGTAAAGAAAATGGATGGGTTTTAATTTGAATCGGTTTCGGACTGATTTGGGTTTATGATTTGGACTTCTTCCGTTTGTTGCATGTGCCTTGAGATGGCTTTTGTTGTGAATTGACAAAATGTAAATAAACTGAAATGAAATTAATTATAAACTCCAGATGTTCTGAGAGTATTTTAAAGTAAACAGTATGAGTGTATGTATGTTTGAGACATTTATTGTGAAGTATTTAAGGAAGTTAGGAGTTCTGCTGCAGCAGTAATAAAGATATCACCTCAGACTGGTTGAATAAAATGCTTCATGCTGTTATTTTGCAGTTTATCTAGTAAAAGTGCAAACAGAACTCTTGACTACAATATTAATAAAAAACAGAACAAATACAGTCAAAGCCTGAAGGCTCTGGATGTGTGGGGCTGTCATTATTTACTCGTCTCTTCAATGCCACATGATGAACCAGGATAATGTCTGTGGAGTGGCAGACCAGGGGTGGTGGTTCCCATTTTTCAAAAGTGAGACCAGAGAGTGTGTTCCAACTATCGAGGGATCACACTTCTCAACCTCCCTGGGAAAGTTTACTGCAGGGTGTTGGAAGGAAGGCTCCAACCAACTGTCAAACCACAGATCCGACTCATGGGACAATGGTCCAGATCTTCATCCTTCCAGAGTTGTTATGGGGGGCTTGGGAGTTTCCCTCTTCAGTCTACATGTGTTTTGTGACTACAGAGAAGATTTACAACTGTGTTTCTCAAGACATTTTGTGGGGCGCGCTGTAGAAGTACAAGGTACCAGGGCTGCTTTTAAGGGCAATTCAGTCCCTGTGTAATTAAAGGAGCAGTGGTGTGCATCTTTGGCACAAAGTCAAGCTTGTTCTCAGTGTGGGTTGGACTCCACCAGGTCTGTCTCTTGTCTCCAATCCTGTTTGTGATGTTCACAGACAGGATCTCAAGGCCTAGTCAAGGAGAGAAGGGTGTCTGGTTTATGAACCTCAGTATCTTGTCTCTGCTTTTTGCATATGATGTGGTTCTTTCTGTGTCTTCAAGCCATGACCTTCAGCATGCACTGGGATGGTTCTCAGGCGAGTGTGCAATGACTGGGATGAGAGTCAGCTCCTCTAACTATAAAGCCATGGTTCTCAACTGGAAAGTGTGCAGTAATGAGGGTGTCACTGTGGTCTATTGTGGTGAAGAAAGAGTTGAGCCAAAAGGCAAAGCTCTCTGTCTATGTTCTAACTCTCACCTAAAGTCATGACGTATGGATCATGACAGAAAGAACAAGATCCCAAATACAAGTAACTGAAATGAGCTTCCTTTGTAAAGTGGCTGGTCTCAGCTTAAGAGATAAGGTGAGGAGCTCCATCATCCAGGGAAAGCTCTGAGTAGAGCCACAGGAGGAGCTGGAGAGTCATTGGGAAAATGGATGTCTGGGTTTCCCTCCTGGACCTGTTGCCTCTCTGATCAAACCATGGATAAGCATAAGAAATTGGATGGATAAATACAGTCAGGTGAAGAGCACAGTGTGCTTAACTTCATTGGGCTTGACTTTATTCTTGAAACAGTATTTCAACTTTATTCTCAACAATACAAATTGAATCTCAAAACTGGGAAACTAAAAAGAAAGATCCTAAGCAGAGACTAAAATAATATAATAGACTAAAATAGACCTGATTAACCTTTTCGTGACTAGAAAAGCCCAGAATACCAGCAATGCAAAAACAAAAAAGGCAAACTATGTCATCAAACATCAACAAATCATTATAAGGACTGCGAAGTAGTCCCTGCATTTCAAAAGCACCAATTTTTAACACAGGAACTGTCAAACGAACAGTTTAGGTCATCATTAACCCAGAACGCAATATTCACATAGTGTATTAAAAATAAATATAAAAAACATTAATGTTTCAAACTAAGTTCTATAGGCAGCGGAGGGAAATGACAGCATGTCGTTTTCTTAGTCAATGTTTAGTCTGAAAATAAATTTTTCTTTATTTGTTTTAGTGTGCACAGATGGAACTTTGTGCCAACTTTAGCAATAAAGTCTAGAACAAAACAAAAGGCAAAAAGTAAAGCAATAGGAATGTTTTATCTACAACTTGTGTGTTTTGGCTTACATCTGGGCATGGTCTGGGTTCCAGCACTGCGTGGCCACATGCGGTTTCCATGACAACTGAGTGCCACCAGACGTGCAACGATGGCTGTTTTTCCAAAGCCCAGGTTTCCAGTGATCACAATCCCCCTGTTGGTTTTTGGGTCATCAATGCGGAGATGGGCGTCAATTTCCTGGAAAAGCCACTCCCTGCCCGTGAACAGCCAATCGGACGAGAGACCAGGAATTTCAAACTGGAGCGGTTTCAGGCAGATGGACGGAGTGAAATGTACTGCAGGAGGAGAAAAACAACTTTAACACAAATAGCTTTAACTAGACAGTTTTCAGACTGCTAAAATGCAGTCTGAAATTTTTTTTAATTGAGTTGAATAATAGCTCAACTTTCAATGTTACTTGAAATGTATAAAAAGAAAAAGAAGAAGAAAAAGATTAAGTAAAGACACAGTGAGCAGAAGGACAGAAAGCAAAAGCAGAAAGACGTAAAAAGCATAAGCAGACATACAAAAACAAAAGGAAGCATAAGGAAACAAAAAGGATGAAAAAAAAAAAAGTTGCTGTGTAAAGGTATGCCTAAATCACAGTTCAGTACATTTCAGGGTATGATAGTCAAGGTTTGGTACAACAGGAAAAAGAAACAAATGCCAAACACTTGTGTTTTAAAAAAAATAAAATAAAAATAACTCTCCTAAAAGCAGAGAAGTAGATACAGAAAAACACATCACCCTTGTTAGTGAGGAGGCTCTAAGTTAGCAGGTCATGTACAGCAAGGTAGGGTTTGTCAGCTGAAAACTTCACTACAAAATGAAAAAGTCATATTTTACTCTTTTTCATCCATTCTGAACTGTAAACAGTAACCCACAGGCCATGTGTCAAACAAAAAGTTTGATAAACCGCAGAAATATATCTCTTAAATAATATTACTATAAAATAAAAACAAAAACCAAGGAGTGTTGGCTTCATTAATTTGACTTGTACTTGCAAAACAAAAAGCGACACAGAACTCAACAACCTCTCCCATTGTGAAAATACAAAATAAATAAACCTAGCTTCTCAGCTAGCTAAGTGCTAATGTGAAAAAAAAAAAAGTGTATTTGATATCAGGGATATTGAATAAATATACAAATGGCTTACTGCAGTACTTTTCAAAATGCAAATTACATGATACAGCTGCTTGCCATACCACAATTCTCGTTTCCCTCCGCTGCATCTACCAAAAATCCAGTGTGGGCAGCCTTTTCTATGCAGTTTATTTGAATTAAACAAGCAGATCTTCAAGATTCTGAGTGTTTTTCTAAACCAACCAATCCGTGTAAAATCAATCTCTCTCTCTCTCTCTCTTTCTCTCGCTCTCATAAAAAGACAAAAAGAACGCATAAGGAGAAAAAAGGATGCATAGTTAGACAAAAAAGACACAAAAAAGAATAAGGGGACACAAATAGAGCAAGTACGCTGAAATAGATTTTAAAGAGTACAAAGTTTTAGAAAAATTTGAAGACATCTTTACAACAAGAAAAAACTGTAAATACAGTTAAATATTTCAAAAAGCATAAAATTTACAAAAAATAAGTCATAGCTGCAATGTCCTGAACAAACTAAATGTTTTGATGCTTAACTGGCTGAAATAGCAGAAAGTATGCTGAAGTAGTTACAGTCCAAAAACCATACGGAAGAAACTATAAACAAGAAATTATACCATTAACTGCAACTCCGTGTTTTGGAGAAAAGAAACGTGTGTGTGTGTTTACCTCGGTCATGTTGACTACGGCTCCCAGAGTTCTGTCGGGGCATTCTGAAGGGCATCTTTGAAGGGATGTGTCTCTGTTGCTCATCCAGGTAAGCTAGATCTTCAAGGTGGGCTGAACTAGTGGCTAAAAGGAGAGAGTGGGAAATTAACCTCAAGAGGTTGAACAAACATATGTGAAAGTTGAGTGCACACAGGACACATTATTGTTTGCCCAGATAAATATTTTATTTGAAATTTAAAGTGCTCAGACTGCTTGCACCTCAGTCTCTCTCGCTGCTCACACATCAGTCTCACTGTGAGCTCAACTATCTGTCATCAACAAATGTAACCTATAATATTAAGGGAGAGAAAGATGTCTGTGTCTCTTTCACCGTCTAACGACAAATTGGTTTTAAATGCGGGTCATTCTGCTGCCTGAATCAGACTCTAGTCTGGACATGAAGTCTCAGTAGTTCTCGCTACACAAACTGCTACACACATAGCAGAACAGAAGTGACAAAGAGATGGAGAAAAATATCTCCTCACAGAAGCCAAGGTGGTAGTTTCAAACCAGAGATGTTGATGGGTTTTGAAGCTGGAGATTGTAAATGTCAGTTGAATGAATCGTTGTTTTAATTGATTGATTAGTACTATACTAATTTGTGATATTGTCAGAATAAAATAAGTGCCTGTGCTTTGTTGACCAACATTACATCCCTTTTTTTTTTTACCTAATTCTTGTTTTCTCTTGTGAACACATATGGCCGCTCGCTGCGTGGTCTGTCTCAATGCCTGGGAAAGATAGCTCTTAGGGCGTCAGATCCAAGCAAAAATATTTCACACATGGTTTGAACAATGATTTAATTTGAGAAACGATTTGCAACAATAACAAGCACATGTCAATAAATAAAAAGGATGAGTTATACATTCTGGGCATTCCTGGTGTGTTTTTCTAAAACCAGCAGTAGCAGTTGGATGTTTTTTCACTGCGTCAAACTGACCACTGTCATGTTGCGGAACTCTGAGAATGTAACGCTTTTTGTCTTGGCTATATTTAACATAAATAAACTCAAATGTGGGCAGATGTTTCCCTAAGTGCTTGAATAGTACCTAATTTAAGTGTGGGAAATCTGTGCAAGCAAATTTGCTTTGTGAATTTGCCCATAAGTTTCTGAAATGTTACTGGTTAAATTTATCATTGGTTAGATTTATACTGAGGCATTTGCCCCAGTAAAAAGGGTCTGGCGACGTTGATGTCTGGCATCAAAAACATGGTGCCAACTCAGCACATACTCTTTGCTGGGCCAAAGCTCCACTTTTGTCAGAAGCTCGGATTGGTTCACGAGACCATCAACCTTAAAAAAAATGAAAAAAAACCTCTGAGCGGATGCGCAGCTGCCTTGGGGTGGTGCCGAGTGTCTGTTTGCTTGGGGCGTCCTTTCTGCTCTTGGGTGCTGTAGATGTATATATAGTCAGTCTTTCTGTTACCCATACACCCCCCCCCCCCCGACCACACACGCACCGATTCAAAAACAGTCCTGATGGTTGAAGGTCATACCAACAAGTTACTATTACAACAATGTGGCCTGTCTACTATGATGCTAGATTTAGTCTCGATTCAATAAAGTAAATCATGCAATTGGGATTCTCATTTTGAGAGAGCCTTTTCGTAGAGCAAATCTGTGCTGACACACGTAGGCAGCCATCTTTTCTATATGGTATGCCTGATATGCCATAACAGGACGAAAAAAAAAAAAAAAAACTAAAAACAATGCAAGCGCCATGTTTGGTTCTGGCTCGAATTAACAGATTGTGTGTCTTTTGTGGACTCAAATAAGGATTTAGCTCATCTGTCTAATTCACAAAGTCTTCCTCCTGTTTTTGTAGTGAAAGGTCATATTTTGGTTGTGCAATGAGGACAACAACAATCTGGTGCAAAAAGAGTGTAAATTACTGAGACAGAGCAGATAGCGAGTAAAAACGATGGGCAAGAATGGAGTCAGAAAACAGTTTTTGTGAATCAGGGCCTCTGGGTTTGAGTCACTTCCAGTCCAAATAAATTAGGGCAGAACAACAAAAATATTCAGCTAAGGAATCAAACTAGAAGTGGAATAACATGAGCACATTATCTCTCACCTTCCTAAAGTTTGGGTGTTTTTTGTAAATAACATTGCAACTTCACAAACACTGTTTTCAACTCAATATAGAAATACTGCTTAAAACATTAATAAGCATTTTCAGCTCTTTTCACCAGCAGGTTTTTAGAGATTTGGCTTCAAATGTCATTTTCTAACTCCTGTTTAACTCCAGTGTTTTCATATATTAATGGGAAATCAGAAATGCAACACCCATTGTTATTTAAAACAGCATTTTTTAAAAGAATAATGCGAGTATCTTCCTGAGCTGTGACTGTTGGCGACTCAAACAGGTGAATTTTCAGTTACGATCCCACTGAATTCTGAGTGTGGCTGCTTTTTGCACTAGCCTAATTTTTGAGAATCATGGCCTATTTTTGTGTGCATAATTTGCAAAATTGTATTCTAGGCCTTGAGCATGATTTTATTGCCTATCTCCGACCACATTGTACCCACCTCAGCCTGCTTTGAACCCACCTTGGCAGCCTCCCCACATTTATGAGTTAATCTACTGAACTTTAAAAATGGCAGATATGGACTAGTTTTTCAATAATTATTAATCATCATGTGTTTTGTTTAATACCTGGCCATTTAGAGTTGTACCCTTTTTGATGTTTTCTGTTAAAAGGAGAGCTTCTGTGAAGGTGTGAAAATACAGCTCTAGGGATCTAGAATAACGAAAACTAAATTGAAACAATTTTGAAACGCTCCCGACAACTCTGTGATTATTTTGAGAGAAAATTTGTTGTGCAAATACTTTGAAGATGTTCAAAATTCAAGCAATAGGACTCCAAGACTCTGCGACTCACGCAAGGAAACTGAGACCCTCTGCATATGTTTGGAGACATTTTGTCAACTAGTCTACAATAGTTGCAGCCCAGTGAGATACTGACTTGAGAAATCTGTTTCCAGAAATAAAAAGATAAACCCTGTGATCTGTGTAAATCAACTTTCTCCCTGCATTTATATAGAGAAATTCAAAATACAACAGATTGGGTTTGCCCCACTAAAAAGGTTCCAGTGGTAGACCAAGGCTGGAGCTAGAGTTGATCCTTAAATGGTTCTTTCAAAATACAGTTAAAAACCAATATGGTTTTCCACAACTAAAGAACCAACCCAGAAGCAAGTTATTACATCATTTTAAACATCTTTTCCAGTAAATGTTTGCTCCTCCCTCTTTTGTATTTATTTTTGTAAAGGATCAAAGTGTAGAGAGACACTTTAACTCCACAGATCACAGAGTTTGTGTCATTTTTCCTGCAAACAGATGTCTTAATATTACCAGTTTATTTTATAAACACTGTTCTGAACAACAGTTGCTGCTTGTGGATATTTTTCTGATCTTGGATCATATTTATAAACCTTGCTGTCAATAGAAGTGAAACACAATGTTTCAAACAGGATCCATAAACACCAGTTGGTGTTTTTGGCCTAGTCCACACATAGCCGGATATCTGGTAAACCGAATAGTTTTTTATGCGATTTGGCCTTTCATCCACACGTAACCTTCGTTTAATAGCACTAAAAACGATTGATAATGAAACCTCCAGCCAAAGTCAAGATTTGCGAATTCTCCTTTTTTGTGTTTGCGTGTGGACATTGTTAACTGGAGATTTAAAGGTCCGCGCACTATAGTCTGCGACAAGTAATGTGACGCTGATGTCACATTTGCGATTATTGTTATTGTTTGACCATGCAGTAAAGGGAAAATGTCTGCAATCAGAGAGGTGCTGATTTTTACCTTGGTTCAGACTCTTTTTGCCTTGTTTTTACAAACCCAACGGCTACAATACGTTGAATTGCAAAGGAGAAGGAGCGCTTGGAGGGCAGCGGTTTTACACCAGCTGTCCCTCCCAATACGAAGGCACAATGCCACCAGCTCTGGTTTTGCACTGAACCTTTGGGTGGCTGTGGATGAGTGGTTAGAGCAGTTGTCCCCCAATGAGAGAGTTGGAAGTTCGATTCTTGCCAGGAGTCACATGTCGAAGTGTCGCTGGGCAAGTCACTGAACCCCTCATTGCCTCTGATGGGCCCCAACGGTGTATGAATGGAGTTTAAAGCACTGATTAGACTCCATAGAATGATTCATTCAGATTAGCTTTATAGTGCTGTCCACCACTGAGAGATAAACAAAGATCATGTGATTTTCTCATGTAAACTACACAGGCTCCATAGGTGTGTTAGACTAAAATTTAATGCTACGAGACAAGTTTATAGTTTTTCCTTTCATGCAACTAAAACCACAATGAAAGCAATGACATCTGTAGCATAACCAATTTACTCACAATCCAGACCTGAGGATGTAACTGTTAGGAATCTTTTTGAAAAAAGCTGAAATTTAAAAAATGCTTATAAATCTACTAAATAATCAATCATAAGATTGAATAGAAGCTCCATATCAAACCCAGGCTGTAGTCAGTATTACTGTGGTTTGCTGACTATCACTGGTGAGCTTAATATTGTTGAGGAAATGTGATGCACTTCCTTCCTAACAGGAAAGTGTGTGTGCAGGAACACAGTGCAGGACATGACTCACATATCCACACATCCAGACATCTTACCCGCTACTGAATTAGGGCGGGGAATGAGGTTGAGGGTGATGGAGTGGGCAGAGCCAGATGAGCGAGTGGAGCCAGGGCCTCGGTCTGGGTGGAGTTTGTTCAGGCTGTAGGTGGAGGAAGACATGCTGTCCTCTGTCCTGTACAGGGAGTTCTCGTTCACACTCCGTCCTGCTATCATACATGTAGATGAAGTGGAGGCCACCACAGGCCGACCTTCCTGCTGCCAGAGGTTGAGGCTGCTGCCATGGTAACAATCGCCAGGGTATTTGGTGGCATCTTCCCGCTCTGCAGCAGAATCAGCAGAATAGCTGGTCAGAGTGGCTGAAAGAAAAGAATGAGGAGAGGATGGAACATGTTAACACAGTATTTCCTCAAAACAAAGGATGAGGCTTTACTTTGTTACTGGAACATAAACAAATTATAATACCAGACC
>JAOXNZ010000021.1:25072256-25082352 GCA_028566095.1 Kryptolebias brasiliensis | reverse complement strand
TAACACAGTATTTCCTCAAAACAAAGGATGAGGCTTTACTTTGTTACTGGAACATAAACAAATTATAATACCAGACCAACTGTCCCCGCCTTCTCTTGTTGTTAGGAATTGAAGCCAGTAGGAACCGGTTGACAAAAGCTGCCATGTTGTAATTTTGGAACCATCGTTGGCACACTAGCAATGTTGGGGCTTAAAGTCTCACCTACTTTCCTGTGCAGAAGCATATGACCTTTCCTTTCAACATGAAATCACTAATCACAGCTAAAAGTGTAAGAATAATGATTATTTGATCATACTGCAGCAAGGTAAGAATTATATTAATCAGCAAGAGTTGTCGCCTAAAACCATAAATCCAAGGTGTATTTTTTTTTTATTTTACCAACAGAAATGTCCCGTTTGTTTACATGGAGGGGGTGAGATTTAAAACTTGTACTGGAACCAGCCGACAGAGAATCTGGTCCTGCTCCCACTTCAGTCTTCAGACTTTGGGTCTTTGTTCTGGAACAAAACCTTTGTATCTGTTATTAGCATAACTTGTCATGTTTGTTTAAGAGGGCGGTGAAGCATTTCAAGCATAAATAGCATTTGTATCATGTTTTTGGCACAACTCAGTGGCTTCATTAGGGCCTGGTGAACTGAACATACTGTAGACCATTCGGCAACCAAAAACTGATCAGCTCTCGCAGCAGTCTTTAAAACCCCCCAGAAGTTGGGTAGTGTAAGACTGGTGAAAGGAACTTTCGACCCCTTTTTCTTCCATATTGCAGCTGCAAAACTCACAGGTGAACTTTCTTAATAACCACTGCGGGGGTCAAAGGTTTTTATTGTTCTTGTTAATTCACAGGAAAAAGTCCCCAAAGGGACACACTTTGCAACTTCAACCAAACGTTAAAATGTAAAAAATGTTGAATAGAACTGATATTTACAGAACTGGTAAAAGCTTGGCCACGGTCCTATGCTACTTCCAGATCCAGACTGACAAACAGGTGATGACTAACCAACCGGACATTGTAGTGGCCAACAAGATACATAAGAAAACAGTGGTGATAGATGTAGTGATCCCAAGTGACTGTAACATCAGGAAGAAGAAGCTGGAAAAATACCAAGGGCTGAAAGAGGAAATACAGAAGTAGAGGAGAGTCAAGGCCTCAGTGGTGCCAGTGGTCATCGGAGCACTCGGTGCTGTGACCCCCAAACTGGAAGAGTGGCTCTAACAGATCCCAGGAACAACCTCAGAGATCTCTGTCCAGAAGAGCACCGTCATAGGAACAGCTAAGATACTGAGCAGAACCCTCAAGCTCCCAGGCCTCACATGCGCACTATGGATGGCTGCAGTCAATAGCTTGTCTGCACTTGCGGAAGTAGATGAACAATGGTGAATAGCAGAGTGCTGTTTGTGCTGCTCACTCTTTTAAAGTTATCAGATGTTCAAGAGATGTATGTGCTACATCATCTCTTGGTACAGCAGTCAGTCCAAACAAAATTACGGATATTTTCCAGTTTGGATGTAACTATTTTTATGCTCAAGACTGAAGTGTTTGCACACATGATTTTGAAATACAACAATCACAGCTCCTGCTAGTGACCTGGCATGGACAGTACAGCAGATTTAACATTTTATAAATTAAATAATTACAGTCTAAGTGTAAACAGCCTTTGCAATCACAGCGTTACCATGTGCACATGTAACATGGGAAAATCTCTAACATTTCCAGGAGAACATTCACATGTAAATTGGTCTTAGAGACTCACCTTCATTTATTCATCTCAAACATTCCTGCAGAGTTTGTTAAACAATTTAAATTAAATTCCACTTCTTTTTTTTCCTTAAATATATAGTAGTTTAGTTGTAAATTTATTTTGTACAGTGAGATTTATTTTTTACTGATTTGTGTAAGATCCTTAGAATGGTCTTATTGTACCACCTTGCTCTCTGAGACAAACACAAGGAATACCTTGTTCATTCCTTTTAAAGCTTCCAGTACAAAAATTCCACTGCATAGAAGCTATTTTTTTCCAATTGGAAAACATGCAGAGATATCAGTTCAACACAAACTGAGTCTGCATTTGCTCCAGGAGCAATTCTTTGATGATCTCACCTATGATTCCACTGTCTCTGCTCTCCAGGGTCGAGGTGGGGGAGGCCACACAGGCATGGTTGGAGAAGGCATGCTTGCTATTATTGTTGCCCTCCCCCTCAACAAGAGGCTGCAGTGTGGAGCAGGGGGAGGTGTTGCTACTCGCCAGACTGGAAGAAGGGGAGATCCTCTGTGGGGAAGATGACAGGGAGCAGTTTTATTACATTATGTGTTTGTAGGTCTGTTCATTTATATGTCTGAACAAACAAAATGAACTTAAAACAAACACATGCAATGAAATGTTCTACTTATTATTTTGTTTAAATGCAACATTATTTTTCTACCATTTTAAATTCAAATTAACGGTTACATTTTTTTAATCAGCAGTCTGCTTTTTAATACATACAAAAAAACAAAAGTGGACTTTGTAATGATCTTAAACGGACACTCTAGCCAATTTGAAGTGAGATTCTCTATAAAGGTTACAAACAAAAAAATCTGTGGTAGATATCCTTTTGAGTTTAATTCTGACAAGACCGATGAGATAACGGCTACGCTGAACACAGCTAAGACCAAAGTGGATTGCTGTCACCTTAAAACAACTCCAATTTCAAATATTTCATAGGGGTTCATGCAAACAGATGGTTACATATAATTCTGTATTTATTTGCAAAATGGGGTCAGATTTTGCTGGAATTTCATAATATTTCTGCTAAAATAATATTGTAACATTAAATAGGAAAATCTTTTACATTTCACAGCAGAGGGTGCAAACAATTCTAATTAAGCTTTTACATTATTGTCAGTTTCACATTACAGTTATTTTGACAAAATTATAATTACATTCCTGTCAGAATCAACCTCAGACTACATTAAAAAAGCTACAGCTCATTGTTTCTATTTTTGTTTCCAAATACCCACAGAATTCTATGTAAATTAAAGGCCTAGTATTCCTAGAAGGACTGCATATCGGCAATTGCTTTTCATGCCAGAGTTTTAGACTAAAATCATCTTGTGTTGAGAAATGAGTTGTAGTCATTTTGGTCAAACCCATGAGGTTGAGTTAGAGCACACGATCACCTGTGACCTTGTCCTTTGACCTTGACATTTGACCAAATCACCACCAAAATGTAATTACTAGTTCCCTGTACCATGTTTGATGTGTTCTGAAAATTTAATGAAAATCTATTCATAACCTTTTGAGTAATCTTGTGCACAGACAGACAGACAAACTCTATCGAAAATATAATCTCCTTGGCGGAGGTAAAAAGAAAAAGAAATATAAATCACTACCTCTGTGTTTTAAGTAGAACACCAATGCCATAATAAGTCAAGTAAGTATTGTAACCTGGACTATAACCAGAGACAAGCTCAGCACACAGCGTGTAGAAGTGTAGATCTCAGCTGCAGCCACACAGACAAATACATTCTCCAGATCTGAACGCCTCTGAAGTTTCTTGTTGTCTGGGTCTTCAAACCTATGGGTCTTACTGTTCAACATGCTAATGTGTAGAGTAGCTGACACCGGAGGCCAAATTTTGCATTACCACAGCCATGGAACACCTTCTTCACCAGGATGAAAGCCTCCCTCTGTCTGGCCACAGTCAGTGTAAAGTCTAGGAAAATGTTCCTGTTCCTGTGGTGTAGCAGGGGGGCAGCCCCTCCAGCATGGTGTAAAATGGTACTCGTGGTCTGAAACTGTGTCATCCTAATAATCATCAGTCATGGGAGCTCATCCTCCCTTGGTTGAACATGACACATACAGTGGGGTCTGTCCTGTTTCTCTCAACAAGTTAAGAAAGTTAAGAAATTCGGCCAAGGCACATAAATCAAATATTATTCTGCCTAGAGCATGCCTCCAAGTCTTCACATTTCTTGCTCAAAGTGTCTACCACCACAGAAAGCTTTGCCAAATTAGCTGATCGCAATGCTCATTAGCTGCACACTCAAGATCACAAATAGTTTAAATAGACCTTTTCTTCCAGCAGTTTTAGAGCACCCCTGACTTTCTTCTTAACCTACTCTGACATCTGCAACTCAAGTTTGCAGATATCAGTCTTCCCAGAAGACTCTCTGTCCGAACTCTAGAAGGCGCAGCCCTCCTCGGCCAGCCCTGGCAGACTGCTTTTCTGTTTGAAGACTTGACATTTATCCAGATTTGGCCTTATGGACGTTAGAGGTACCAATAATTCTTTGAACATGTAGCTGCAGCAAGCAACAAACAGACTTTAGGTGATAATTAAAATATATTATATTATAATCACATTCTCAAAGAGCTCCAGAGAAACAAGACTTACTCCATGCATATTCACTGGAAGCCCCAAATAACTCTTTAAGATCATTATAAATGAGGAGGTCATGCTGACAATAGTTACACTTAGTTCAATTATTTTAATCAGACACCTAATGTGTATCAAAGGTTGTTCAGCACAAAATGTATACCTGTCCATCATCCTGGCTGTGGTAAGAAGAGCCCTGCTCTCCACCGGGGATCTTCTCCCCCAGCAGGATGCCCAGCCTGGTCATCAGAACATCAGCTGCCTCATCTGCTGACGGGGGCGGTCCCAATTCTTCGCCCTCATCTGGACAAAGAGAGAGGAAAGAGAAGAGGAAATGGTTTTTCATTCATCTTAGTAAAGAGTAAAGTACTGTGTTTTCTACTGCAAACTACCTTTGGCTAAATGACCCCATCTCAACCCTAGCAACTAATCCCCCCGGGACACATCATCACATATCAGTCACCTCCAGCAGTTTCAACCAGAGTCATCCTGTAGAAAGCTGTTTGGGGTTTCACACATTTTTCTCCCTGTTAAACCATTACACCTCCACACTCCTTCTGATTTTAATAAAGGACAAAAAGATTTTATTGTCATGGCATAATGTTGTTGGCAGGATTACAACAAAATTATGTTGGTATAGTGGTTTGATAACCTATCATTACCCATCAGAAGATGGACAGCTCAACTAAATTGTGTTACAGTTGCAAGTAAAACACAAACAAACAAACAAAAAAAAACCAGTTAGTGCTTGGATACTACTCAGTGTTGTGAATTAAAAAAAACAAAAAAACAAAAAACAAGAGAACTGGACTTCTATTGTCTAGTTGAAAATATTTTGTTTCCCATCCGAGGTGGCTTCTCAAATTAAAGAAACAGCAGACTCCAACAGTTACAGAGCAGTGAGAATATTGGCTCAAGTTTTGTTCGCACATGTTTGCTCCCACAAGGAAATACGTGACAACCGGAATAATCAAAATATCTTGTCAAAACAAAAAGGAAGTAAGCTAATGTTAGCCTTATTTCAGACAAGCTTCTTTAGGTGGGGTGTTGCCACAACACCCCGTCTTGAGACCCGTCCAGGGTGTATGCCGCCTCTCGCACAGTGACTGCTGGAGATAGGCACCAGCAACCTTGCGATTCAGAAAGGAGAAAGCGGGTAAAAGAAAACTAATAAATGGATTTACAACAAAACAAACAAATATTTATTAAATTAAATTTAGCCTGTAATCACTACATGATTCAAACTCTAATCACTATACAAATCAGCATTTATTAGTAACTTAATTCAGCCTCTAATCACGATACGATTCAGCCTCTAAATCAAGATTGATTCAATCTGTATTCACAAAACAGTTTAGTCCCTAATCACAATACGATTCAACCTCTAATCACAATACAATCTGCCTCTAATATCAATATATTTAAACCTGTAATCACAATATGATTCAGCCTCTAATCACAATTCAATCTGCATTCACAAGACACTTTAGCCTTTATTCAGGAGATAAATTAGCCTTTTATCAGTACACAATTCAGTCTCTAATCTCAATACAATTCAGCATCAAATCACATTATGATTCAGCCTCTTATCTCATCATGATTCTGCCACTAATTAAAATACAAACTAGCCTCTAATAATGATTTATTTCAATTCCAATTCAGTTCAGGGTCTAATCACAATACAATTTAGCCTGTAATCAGGATACAAATCACTCTTTATTCTCAACACAAATCAGCATTTATTCACAGTGTGATTCAGCCTCTAATCCTGATATGATTCAGCCATTATCAAAATAAATTTAATCTCTAATCATGATGTGATTCAGCCTCTATCCAGCCTATGTTCTAGATACAATTTAACCTGTAATGGCATTAAGATTAGGTGTCTAATTATCATTTGATTCATCCACAAATCCCAATACAACTTGGCCTCCATCTTGATTTAGTTCAGCTTGTAATTACAACTCAGCTTCTAATCACAATATGACTCTGCCTCTAATCTCGATATGAATAAATGTCTAATCATGATAGGGTTTACCATCTAATCACAACATAATTCAGAGTCTAATCCGCATGCAATTCAGGTTCTAACTTTTCTTTCTAGAATATTTTATCTACGTAACCAAGATGAAGCACACTTTAGTATTTTTTATTGCTCATACTGGCACTACTATAGTTCTCCTCCTGAATAGCAGGTGTCACTAATGAGAGAACAATACAGCTAAACAGCAGGAAGTGCAGCAGAAAAAGAGTTGTTTCCTAAAAGAGACAATGACAATGGCTTTAGAAGAGCTCAGTTCTTCATACACAAGCATACCTACACTTTTTTAGCTTTTCTGCTCTTTTTAAACAGGGATGTTTGTAGTTAAAAACCTGCTGCAAATATTTCATTTCATAATTTAATGTAGTTTTTTCTTACTAATGCAAAGCTGTAATAGACCAATGCATATACATGGCTGGCACATCCGATCCAATTGCATGGTGCATGTGGGCGCCCGTAAATTACTAAGATGTGAATAATATCTCTAATGCAGACAAAACTTTGGTTTATAACCATTCATGGTTACTGACTGGGAGCAGAATTGAATCACCTGAAGCAAACCCCTACAGAGGGTGGAAGATCAAACATAACTTCATTCAAAAAGCTGAACAAAACAAGTTAAACACAACATAAAAAATCCAGCAAAGACCTGACATAACCAACAGCATACAGTTGATACACCAAATTTCTGCTTGTCAGCTCTTGAGGAAATCATCTTTTTGGTGAATAAAACCATGATACATTTTTCAGATTGTCATCTTTGGCACATTTTGAAGTATGCACAAAAAAAGGGAACTATCGCTCACTTTAAAGACCTCTTTAAAAAATGACTATAACATCTAGCTCCTTTGGAGAAAAAATATCACAAGCTGGGGCGTGGCTCAATAGGCACCAGCTCCCCACACCCTGGAAAGGATGCGAAAATGGATGGATGGATGGGGTGTGGCTCAATCACTGGATTGGTTGTGTTGAGAATTGTGATTTAGATGGTGGGCCAGTATTCTACCACAAAAGTTCTCTGTATAAACCTTGGTTATATGACCCAACCCTAAATATTCAGTGTTGCTGGTAGACATGAAAATAGCTATTGCAAGAAAAACACCACCATCTATCATCTACTGTTTTCTTTTTATTGACAGAGGATTGATTTTAGCATTGAAGTCCTGCCCATTTAATTTGTAGCCCTGGTGATCTGCAGTCCCATCTCTTCTTCAAACCAAGCATGTAAAAATTAAAAACTATCAGATCAGAGAAGAGGATGCTAAAAATAGAGCAAATCACAAGAGAAACAGTCAAACCCTACTGAGAAGAGTACATATGTAAAACTGGGATTGATCTTTACTTTAATATATTCACTATCATGACCCAAATATGTCAGGAGAGCAGTATACACCCTGCCCCCCCCCCCCACACACACACACACAAACACACACACACAGACATGGAAGCTCATGTTCTGTCTCTCTCTTACAGTCTGTAATTACAGGCAGAAACTGCTGACTGCTAGACAAAATACCAGCAAAACATCACACACACACACACACACAGAAAATAAAAACTAAGGAACCACAGAGTATGTATGTGTGCGTGTGTGTGTGTGTGTGGTCAGTCAATGACGGGGTTTGCTGAGTTGCTTTTAGAAGAAAATGAAAAGATCAGATACAGACTGTTCCATTTCTGTCCTTGTTGTTGATTTCCTCCTCAGTCTTTCTTTCTTTTATTCATATGTTATTCCATCCTCTTCTGTTTTCTATATTTCCCTCTTCTACTTTGTCTCTTCTCATTTCACTTTTCCTGTCATAATTTATTTTTTTAATCATCCTTTCCTTGCCCTTTTATCTGTCACCCACTTTAATTCTTTCTTTGTCATCTTCCCCTCCTTTCTCTCTTCCTCCCTTCCTCCACCTGTTTATACTTTTATCACTTTTTTTCCTCTTTCCTTTCCTTAAACCTCATGTTATTACTAAAAATGCCACTACATAACCATTGAAGGACCCTTCTTACTAGTCAGTCATAATTTTTCTGTTTCTGTCACAATTTTTGATTTGCAATACATCAAAATATGTGGCTTTTTGTAACTTTTGATACCAGGCAGCAGTTTACCTGTGCATGGATGGGTTTATCCCGGGTACTCCGGTTTCCTCCCAATGACCAAAAACATACATGTTTAACTGATAACTCATATTGTCCCTAGGTGTGAGTGAGAGTGTGAATGGTTGTCTGTTCTGTTTGTCTCTATTTGGCCATGAGATGGACTTGCAACATCTCCAGGGTGTCCCCCACCTCTCACATAATGACTGCTGTGATCCTGAACAGAAAAAACGCATAAAGAAAATGGATGCATGGATATTGTACAGCAAAGATAAAATTAGCAAAAAACTGTGAAAAATGTCTCCACAGACAGCAATGGGATTTTGTTGAACCAAGTGGTAAAACCCTGCCCTCCTTGACAGACATACTTCCCAGTAGAAACATAATTCAAAGTTTAAATGGGTTACAGAAAATTGGGCTTCACATGACTGCATTTTGAGATCTTCTAGAAGTTTTAAACAATCACAGTTAAAGTTTGAAGATTTTTAGAAATTTTACCACAGAATGTCACACCATCTTTTAAGCTGTCTAAATATTTTTACAAACTAATTTCCACAATCTTGGCACTTCTGTAGTTTATACATCAAATTGTCAGCATTTGATCATTTTAGTAAAATATATATAAATTTGTGGGGGGGGGGGGCTTTACAAAGGATGTTGAAATTTCCCCTTCAACATTTCTAAAGAAATAATCTAACTTGTTTTCTTTTTGACTAAATCAAGCTGATACTGATCATGATTATTAAAGAATTTATTTTGTTTTAGCATCATCAGGTCTAATGGTTCTAAGATCTAAGGACCTATGCCTAAGGAACACTGTGATTGGACAACACTCAACCAACAGTCCACGAGGCCACGTCAATTTTGCACGTGACATTTAGCAACAACAGTGAATGGCACCATAGTTGGTTGTTGTGGTCTTTTGGTTTAAAATTTAAATCTGAATTCAAAAAAGATCTACAAACATTCAGAAGAAAGACTTCTAGGAGGTAAGACTCATTCGACAGATCAGTCTACTTTGTGCTGCACACGTTCAAAGAAGAGCTTGACACAGCAGACAACAGGGACAGTTCAGTATCTTCTACTTTAGCAAAGCTTTAATAATGTAGGGGCTGGACGAGAGTTCAGTTTGCTCAGCCAATCAATGTTTGTTTATGTATGGATCAATCACAGTCCCTCACGTCAATCAAGTGTCCCTACTGAGACAAGAAAGCTCCTAGTCTGAAGCAGGAGTTAAATCAGACCTGATAAATGTAGTTAGTATAAGGACTATGAATGGGCATAGGCAATACAAAAACAAAAATTAAGGTAAGCTACCTCAAATGCTTAAAAGGACTGAACCAGTCCCCTCTGGTCCGAATTCTCTCATGTTAAATTTTACAAAAAGGTAGAATATCCATAAATTTATGAGAACAGGTCTATTTATAGCACAGATAAATATTAGATAATAGCAATGATACTGAGTTTACTCAGTGAGGCTCAGAGATTTTAAAATGTATAATTCTGCTTTCATACTGATAAATTTCTACAAAATACAGTCAAATTGGGTAACTTCTGACTATCACGTTCAACTTGGCTGAATACCAACACATACACTAAAGACTGAT
>JAOXNZ010000021.1:25028763-25040461 GCA_028566095.1 Kryptolebias brasiliensis | reverse complement strand
GAAAAAAAATGACAGAGCATTTGTTATTCCAGCAGCTTCAAATAAAGACAGAAACCCTGCTCCTCTGCCCGGTTCCATGTAAACATAAAAACTGTTTGCACATACAGAACCGCCAACAAGTTTTATGACATAACAATGGAGACTAATTGTTCTCTGTTGGACACCACAGACAATGAATGAACCTTTTTTGACCCAAAGAAAATTAACTGTTTATGTAAATGTTGACATGTGTTGCAGTGCTTAATCAATATCTCCAGTTAAATTTAAGAGAAGTCAAGTCAAATTTATTTATATAGCACTTTTCAGCAACAAGGCGGTTCAAAGTGCTTTACAACACTTTGAGATGTAGAGTTAACCAAAACTCTTTAGGTTGCAGTTGTTACTGAAAATCAATAGTTAATATGACTCAAATGTAACCATTTTTACTTACATTTACACTGCAGAAAAATGTGAATAATTTTTAAGGGCAATATTTAGTACTGTTCACAATTCCTTTCTACAGTCTGTCACCACCATCAACATATATAACTAGAGACAGGACCGGAAGCTAGAAGTTGAAGCCACAAAGGATGAGCACCCCCTAGTGGCTGGCTGCAGTACAATTTTTATGTCCTGCCCATCCATGTAAATCAGTGGTGTCCAATGCTGTTCCTGGAGGGCCACTATCCTGCATGTTTTAGATGTTTCTCTGCTTTTACACACCTGATTTGAATGAATGAGTGATTAACAATCTTCTGAAGAACTTGAAAACCTGCTGAAGAGCAGGGAAACACCTAATGGTGGTCCTAGTGGATGGTGTTCCACGAGGACCAGGATTGGACACAACTAATGTAAATAAAAGGGCCTTTTCCCCTGACAATACATGAATAGTACACTTCAGATCATTTTGATTGATGAGGATTTTTGTTAATTCGTGTAATTCTTATCTTTTTGTTATATGTTCAAATATACATTTTTAAGATATGTTTAGTTTCAATTAGCTATTTGAGTCTTAAAAATACCTCCCTGCTACACTGTGATTGACAAAATGACAGCCTGTTAGCAAGCTGGGAGGGTGTGTATGCGGGACTTTTGTATTGAGGGCACAGCTCCACATCTTTAGTGATTTAGTCTCTGGCTCCAAAAATACAACATGACAGCTCCCAAAAAACAAAACATTTTGGTTTTAATTTTAGACAATGAAGGTTACTGAAGTTGCTTTGTCTACCTTTATTCATGTTAGTGGTCATGACCTTTTGCAACACTTTTAGCATCAAGTCTCTTCAGGTCCGGCTCCATGATTTTGGTCCATCTAACTACTAAAGTTTTTGTCCATTATTCATGACCAAACTGCTGCAGCTCCTACAGATTGGATGGGTGCTGCTTGTATCCAACTATCTTTAAATCAAGCCAGAGATTCTCAGTTGGACTGAGGTCTGAACTTTGTCTGAACCATTCCAGGACCTTTACCTGGTTCACTGGGTTTTAAACCAGTGGAGTGTTGCTTCAGCAGTGTTTAGGGTCATTGTCACAGTCAGGGTTCTAGGATATCTTTTTCTAACACAGCCCTGATCTGGACATCTCCAAAACTTTGTCTCTGAACTGTGTGGAGAGCTCCTTGTTCTATGTGCTGTCTCTTTCTTGCTGCTAGCCCTTAGTACTTAGAGGTGTTGAACTTGTGTTGAATTTGGGGGCTGTTTTAACAGGTGGATATATATACAGAGATCATTGTACACTTAGATCACTTACAGGTGGACCTAGTTGAACTACTTATGTGGCTTCTGAAGGTAATGGTTGGCGATTCAAAACAAAGGGGTTAAATACATATTGCACACACCACTTTTCATAAAGTAATATATAAAGTGATATATCACTTTTTATGAAGTGGCATATAAACTTTTCAGTTTATATATCACGTTATATTAAATAAATATTTCCCCTCTTTTATTTAATCTGAAAGATTTTCTGTTGGTCTATCACTTCTATTTGAATTAAAAATTGATTTAAATTCCAGGTTTTAAAGCAACAAAACAAAATATGAAGCGGGTGAATGCCTCCATTTGTTGTTGTTGTTTTTTTTTACCACAAACAGAAAAAAGGGCACCAAATGTGTATTTTTCCACAGCTAAAAATAGCTTTCAATAAAAATAATTTGCAGAAGAATTCTTCCAACTGATTCAAAATATTGACATATTGTAATGTCGTTTACATAACACTAATTCAATTGTGTTTTGGTAAATGATAGAAAGAGTTTTTTTTTTGTTTGTCTGTAATTTAAAACACTAGGTTT
This sequence comes from Kryptolebias brasiliensis, assembly GCA_028566095.1. NCBI lineage: Eukaryota > Metazoa > Chordata > Actinopteri > Cyprinodontiformes > Rivulidae > Kryptolebias > Kryptolebias brasiliensis. The sequence goes on along the minus strand of JAOXNZ010000021.1, from coordinate 25,038,192 downwards.
AATGTAAGATAAGTTATAGCCTGTATATGGAATAACAAAACATATTTAATTTAAAAGCATAGATGCTGTATGGTACTACATTGTTACTCTTTAAAACAAAGCTGAAGAAAAATAAAGACTTTTGTTCATTTAATATCCACAGTTACAATATATGATATTAGAAATACTTATTAGGCCATGGTAAACAAAGCTTTACCAGGCTGATGGGACAATATGAACTGCATCTTTACCCTTTTTCAAACGCAACAAGATAACAGCCTGGTTAAAGCTTTGAGGGAGCATGCCTGTACTTAAAGACTCAGTAAACATCTCTAGTAGGAATGGGGCCAATTGCTTCCAAAAAGTCTTATAGAATTTGGAAAGGAAGCTGTCTGGACATGGGCTTTTACCACTTTGTAAAACTTTGACTGCAGCCTCAAGCTATATTGCCGTGATAATACGGTCCAGTTCTTTGGCCAGATTCTGCAGCAGGAATGTTAATGCACTGAGGAAGGAGATCAGGTCTGCAGAAACATGAGAGCAATTAGATGAGTACAGCCGCTTATAAAATTCTACAAAGGTTTTATTAATTTCCAATGGGTCTGATGTTACTCCTTCACCAGTTTCAACTTGAGGTATCCGCCAGGATGCAGATATTTCTCATAGTTGATGAGCCAGTAATTTACTTGTCTCATCCCCTTGTTCATAAAAATTGGATCTCATATTGTATAAAAGTACTATGGTGTGCTATGATGTGATAAAATCATTTTCAGCTTGCAAAGATATTTGTTTTTCATATGTATCTGACTGTTTTGTAGTAGCATATAAAAAAGCTTAAGATGCAATGCACTCAAATAATGGCTAGTTTCTTTATACTAGATTTTCTCTAATTGGCCCTAAAGGAAATAATCTCCCCTCTTATAAAAGCCTTCATTGCTTCCCACTACATGGAAGCTGTGACCTCTGGAGACTTGTTAACCTGAAAGAAAAAAGTCTATTTGTTTAGAGACAAAATTGACAAAATCAGACAGACAGTCAGACTGGTGATCGCCTGGCTTTAATGGCAGTGGTTGATACTAATCTGCTAAAACTGTTTTCCTGTTTACAGTAAAATGTAAAATGATTCATATACTCCCTTCTGACTTAAAGTTGCCTGCTGTTTATGTAACATACTGTTATAATCTCTATTTATATATTCATATGCCAGCAAGGAGTTCTTTTTGAAACTAACTTGGGGTTCACTATTTTGTGAGAAGATATGTTAAAAATAGAGAGGCATAACTGAAATGTAAAAGATATGTTTTTAGTATCAATAGGAAATGCAGTTTGTTTCTTAGTTTTGTTGACAACATCCAAAAGGTAAAAGGCAGGTCTTGTGTCTTGTGTCAGTGTGTGAGTGTTTATCGTGTTAACAAGCAAACACAAAAATGGCTGTAACTCAGTTTTACAGATATTGATCTAAAATAAGATGTGACAGTAGCTGAGAGGCATCTCTAAAACATACTTTGAGTGCTAACAGATTGACAAGTTCTTTGTTTCAATCTTAAGCATTAACTGTTGGAGTCAACTATGAATGCCTGTTAGCACAATATCTTATGACAGATTTTAATGAAATTCTCTAAAAGTAATCACTGGATGCACATCTACAGCTGAATAACTTTAGTGTCAGTCCAATTTCAGATGGTGGTTATAGCCATCTGAAATTTGGAACACAAAAATCACTATAACAAATACTGATCTAAAATTTGCTGTGATAGAAGCTGAGAGCCATTCCTTACACAAACTAACACATTGTGCAGAAAGTTGTGATAGGCTGTGAGATTGCACATTTTTCAAGGTCTGACCAAAATTACTTTAAAGTTTTTTTTACCTCCTTGAAATATTGGCTATGTTGTGTTGTCTTTTATATACATTTTTTTTGGTTAATCTAAAATTTTGTCCTTTAGAAAATAAAACAGAGAATATAGTATGTAAACATACTATATTGTTTTCCAAGCTTCATTTGATTTTTTTTCCCATACTTCTCCAGACCTGTAAAATACTAAAACCAAACTCAAGAGCAAGACTTCGAAGGAACACTAAAATACATTTGTCTGAAAAACCGATGAAATAAGAAAATTATATTTCTTTATTGAACCTCCTGTATTTAGTGAACTCTACCTCAGCAGACATTAAAAAGAACAAGCAGAGAACAACTTTTTGGGTCGTGGGTAAGTTGATGTCTATCTCCACCTAAATAGTTTGTAAACAACAAGAACAACCACAGAACAAGGACATACAGAGAACATGAAGCTGACAGCTAGGATGTTCCAGTAACGAAAAACAGAAAACAGATTATTTGTGTTTGGCAGAGAGTCGTCACTGATGCTACATTTAAATCACAGCTCACCAACAGGCAGATAAGGTCTGTCTGTCTGTTAGAAAAATATCTCATAAACCATCAGACAAATTGAAAAGAAACTGTTAAAATGTAATCATTTGATGTAACTGAATAACTTTTGGAGTCAATCCAATTCAAAAGTGCTGCCACAGCCAGCTGCCCTTACAAAGACAATAAAAAGCCATAATTCAGTCAGTTTTTCAGGTACTGAGCTAAACTTTGGTGTGCTAGAAGCTGAGATTCATCACCAACACATTTTCTGAGCACTATCACATCTTGCTAGATATTGCGTGAAACTGTTCATGATGTTATTTTTTGGGTTTAACAAAAGTGGCTACAACTTTTCAACATAAGAAGATATTAATCTAAAACCATGGCATGAACGGCGTGGGCGAGATGCATCCCTTGAAGGAATGCTGGGTCTTTAATTAAGGACGATTTGAGCTGCATTCAAAATGAACACCTGTCTATAAACGATGATACAAAAAGAAATATACCTGCCTCAAGTTCAACAACTGATTACAGTGAAAGAAACTCATGGATGAGAGGGTGTGTGTGTGTGTGTGTATACTACATTACACACCTTTCAATTCAGGAAACCTTTGTTATATACACTATACTACATGTAAGACATTTGCATATGTAACAGAATTTTTTTTCTTCCACTTCCTTCATCATTTATGTTCACCGTCTGGATCTATGCTCCTTATTTATACACAACAATAAAAAGTGACATTTGTGTGTTTTTGGAACCATGCTGTCTGAACCCAGATCAGTTCTTAGCATGGCTGCGTGTGGACAAAACACGTGAACAGTAACTCAGAGAGTCGTGGCGAGTCCCAGCTTTCTCCTTCAGTTCCTGTTAAATTAGCAGCATAGAAGATTTAGGTTGCAGAAGTGTGAGAAGAGGTGGGCTCGGTGTGAGGAAATAGCAACTCAGGTGGAGGAGAGAGTGGCTTGGGCCTTGGGCTGTGAGGCAGGGCAGATTTGGACGACAGACTTGGACGGCAGAATCCTGCTTCAGTTCCATCGTCCTCTTTGCCTTCTCTTCTTGCTTTTCTTTCCCCCGCTCCATGCCCCTCCAGACCCTCAGAGTTCTCCAGCATCTCCTGGATGAGAGGAGGCATGGAGCCGGGTATCTCCTTTTTTAGAGTGATCACTCGTTCTGCTCCTGTGGAAGAGGAAGAGAGGTGAGTCAGGAGAGGTGAATATGTTCAGTTCAACTCTTTTCCTAAACACCCTTGAAGGTTTTGCCACAAACTCAACTGACAGGCATCTCTCCTGTCTGATTTCTCAAGAGTTTCTTCAGACCTTAGAATGGCACTTCAGCTTTATACAACATTTTAACTATGGCTGGGTGATACGACCAAACAATAATATTGTGATATTTTGGAGCTTAGTACAATAGAAAATATATTTAAGTCCTCTTTTAATCACTGTATTATTAATTTAACATTATAACATAATGCACCAGTGAACTGTGACTCACAGACATTGATCCTCTGACCCTCATTTGCTCAATGGAATAAAAAACAACAAAACTACCAACTATCCTCTCACACAATCCAACTGCAGGAGAGACTTTTAATCAGTCCAGCTCCAGAATAAAAATTAAGATGCAGTTTAATAGAGCACGAGTGACTTCTGACCAGTCACGCTATTATATTCAAACAACAAAAAGTGTTTGCCCCGTTCATTATTTCTTATTCTTTTGCATGTTTGTCACACTTAAATGTTTCAGATCATCAAACAAATTTAAATATTAAACAAAGAAAATACAAAATGCTGTTTTTAAATGAAGGTCTTTATTATTAAGGGGGAAAAAATGTAAACCTACACGACCCTGTGTGAAAAAGTGAATAAATAAGTAAACCTAATAATTGATTGGTTTCACCCATAGCAGCAACAACTACAATTAAGCATTTGCAATAACTGGCAATGAATCTCTTTGCCTTTGGCTGGCACCCATAGCACATTGCACCTGACCTGTATGATCTGTCCTGCACTTGGTGGAGCCACAGGAAGGTGAACCCATGTTGTTCATTCAAGCTGAGCCCATAGGTAAAGGTCCAATCACCAGGCGCTTGCCAACGACCCCATCCCCAGGCCTGGTTGCAGGGTAGGTAACCCATATCCTGGCAAGAGATATTGACCTCCTACTCCTTTTTTTTCTGTCCATATAAGAGTTGTGAATCGCTCTTTGTCTGGCCTTTCACCTAGGACCAATCTGCCTTGAGAAAACCTACCAGGGCCAATTGCCTCCAAAAGCATAGCTCCTTGGCTCATTCAGGCACACAAACCCCTCCACCACAGGTGATAATTACAGTTAACGTATATTACAGGTAGTAACAGTTAGCTACACTGCATTAATTGCAGTGCATTTTCTGACTTTGTCTTTGAGGATTGATTAACCACTTTTGTTGCTGATGTCATTGTGGTAAAAAGGGGCATAAAGTTGTTTTTAAAGCTTGTTTCTCAAATCTTAGAAAAAGGGCTTTTGTAGTTGAAATGCAATAAATAGGATTTTACAATGTGTTAGCCCACCTACCAAATACTACCACCAATCACCACTGAATATCCATCCATCCATCCATCAATCCTATTCATAATTTGTTCTTTGAGCTGTAAATCATTTGTAAATATCCCCTTTTTGTAATAAAACCACAAAACATTTAGGTACTGTGCCTTTAATTTTTGTGTACAGTATGTGTTTCAGAGGGTGAAACTGTGTGATAAACTTAGTTTCCAATGCACAGACCTCAGCTAAGGCAAAATAAACTTGAGCTAAGGGTAGTCTCACACATTGTTATGAAATATCTCTATAATTAAAGCTGTTTGCTACACAGTAATAAAGTATGCAGATGATAAAACAATGTTTCTCAAAGACAACAATGAGCCTACAAGTAAGTGGCTGGGTGGTGCTGACAATAATTTACTCCTTATTACAAGCAAGCCCAAGGTGCTCATAGTGGACTTCAGGAAGAAGGCAGGTGATGTGCAGACTGCCATTCACATTAATTGGATAGTGGTAGAGCATGTTTCCAGCTTCATGTTCTTAGGGGTTCACATAGTATATCAGAAAACCTGTTCTGAACAGGCAGCCTCCTTCAACATGGTCAAGAAGGCACACAAGCAACTTTTTGATGACAGTGAGGAAAACCTACCCCTACTCAGTCATCCTGGTGAACCTTTACTACAGTCCGGTATTGAACCTGCTCTGTGGCAAACAAAAAAGAATCACAGAGGGTGATGAAAAACACCCAATGAATTATAGGCACTCCACCTCCTGCCATTTAGAACATCTGGAAGAAGTGATGTCTTTGGTAAACAGCAAGCATCATCTGACACGCTTTTCATCTAGCCCATAAACTGCTTGCCCTCCTACCTTCCAGGAGGCACTTTAGTAGCCTGCAGTCCAGGATCATAAGGTTCAGGAACAATCAACACTACCATTAAGGATTATGCTGCTATTATATGGGAGTTATGGCAGCGAGTGTTGTATTTGATGAATGAAGCTCTGCGTATGAACATTGTAAATCAACTTACCAGCGACTTGAAAACACCATCAGTCAGTTGGAGAAGCTCAAAGAAAATCTCCCTCTTACTTAAAAGTTACAAAAGATCTTCCCACAGCTTCAAATAGCAATTTTGTCTCAGTGTTGGTCCTGTTGGATCTTAATGCTGCATTTGACACCACTGACCACAAAATTCTTATACACAGTCTTGAGCTTATCATTGAGATCAAAGAAACTGCCTTTAAGTCATATCTGTCTGAAAGATTTTGAGTTGTACATTTCAATAAAGTGTCCTCATCATGTTCTAAAGTTGATCATTGTGTTCCTCCAGAGTTCTGCTCTAGGTCCAGTTCTGTTCTCTTTGTATATGCTACCATTAGGTCACAGTATCAGAAAATACAACATACACTACCATTGTTATGTTGATGACACACAGCTTTATTTATCAATGAGACCAGATGACTCATCTTCTGCTCAAACTCCAGGCCTGTTTTAGAGACTGGATGTCCTCAAATTCTTTCCTGTTGAACTCAGATAAAACTGAGGTCATTGTTTTGGCTCTAAAAAACTCAAGAAGACACTGTACATAAAAAGACCCTCTTTTGTCTACTTCTCTGAACTCAAATTACTGTTCTACAAGTTCTGTAAAAAGTTCATCTTAACCCCACTGATTCTTGATTGTTTAGACACATGTACCATTCATGAGCACTTAATCAGTTAAAGATAGATAATGCTTCATCTAAACTCATATGAAAAACACGATTTATGCAAAAATGAAATCTGTTTATGTGCTTTTGAAACCTTTGAAATATGAGAAATGCTTATTGACCATTATGTGTGCAATTATTTAATAAGAAATTATTCAAGTCTTATCTTTATTATTTTTTATCTTTCAGATATTGATGACCCATTTTAACTGATTTTGGACAGTAGAGGGAAATTTATCTCAACTGAAGGTGCCCAGATGCCTGGAACGATGTATCATCAACCACTGATAAACTCTCAGAATGGCCTATAAATATTACAATAAGAGTTCCATGTAATTAACAAATTTAGCTTTAGTGGCTGAGTTCTGATAATGATAAGGGTGAATAGACTGAATATCAAACAAGTCTCAAAAACAGCGTTTTTCCAGCATTTTAACATCTATAAAATTAGAGACTTACGCAAGATGCTGAAAAACTGGTCCTTGCCTTCATCACCTGCAGACTAGACTAATATAATGCCATTCTAGCTGGGTGTCCAAAATACTCCTTAAAAATCTTACAGCTTATTCAGGATGCTGCAGGCTTCCTATGACTAGTAGAATACAATACAAAATTCTCCTCATTACATATAAAGCACTGAATAGCTTAGCTCCAGCATATTTAAAGCAGCTAATTATCCCTTACAACCCAACAAGAACACTTCGCTCCCAGCATGCAGGTCTCTTAGTTGTTCCAGGAAGGAGGAAGGAGGAGAGTCTTTAGTTTTCAGGCTCCCCTCCTCTGGAATCAGCTCTCTGCTTCAATATGAAACACCAACTCTCTGCTTTTAAGCTAAAAACCTGTTCATTTGACAAAGCTTATTTTTAATGATCAACTTCTACATCCATGGTTCCTGTTTTATCGAAAAGCCTGTATTATTTGTTTTTATATGTTTTATCATGTATTCCTTTTTTTTAACTTTATTTTTACTTGTTTTTATGCAGGAACAAACAGATGAGGGCTAGGGCAATACAAAAGAAAGTAGGCATTGTGATTTTCCGAGTCACAAAAAGAAAAAAAGAAAGAAAGAAAATACAATTTTATCATCTATTCGTACGTATGAATTTTATAGATTTGCTTTAATTCAATTTTGATTGCTTTAAAATTCATTGCCTTTATGTTATTTTACTTCATTTATTTTTCTATTGTTTTGTGTTTTTATGTTCTATTTTTGGTTTTATATTAATGTTAATTTCTTCTCTCTTTTTTTGGATTTTTTAGTACTTTGAGTTAGCTCTGTGTTTGAAAAGTGCTATATAAATAAAGTTTAGTTGAGTTAAAGCTGTTCGTTGGGTGTGCATAAAATCCACAAAATTTAAAAGTAAAAAAGAAAGCACAGCAATAACACTGCGAAGGCAATATCCAAAGCATGGCAACCTTCTCCACTTGTTCAAGGTGACTGCTTCGACCACATTAGCACCACTCTCCATCATCAGGCACACCTGTTTCTCCTTGTTTTAACCCTTACTTTTGAAGAAACTTTTAAACCACTCGCAATGTTTTCTCCTGTGGTGTAATCAGGGGAATAAAACTTGGTTTGAACAGCAGCAGCTGTTTATTATAACATGCAAGCTGGATTGGTGTGTCGCACAAATATATGTCAGTTAATGTTTATCATTTTTATTGCTGGGTGGCAAATTATTACAGTCAGTTTTTTACAATATATCATAAACTGTACCATACTGCCTATCCCTAGCATACAGCCCTCTTCAGGTCACCCCATCAGATTTAGGTCTAGACTCTGGCAAGGACATTAACTTTAATTCTTTCTACTAGAGAAGCCATTCTTTTGTTGATAGGGTATTTGTCATTTTAAAAAATGAATTTCCTCTATCATCTTTCTAGCAGACACTTCAAGATTTTAGGTCAAAATGAACAAGTACTTGGAACTTTTCATAATTACATCCACTTTGAATAAAAACCCAGTTCAAGCTGAAGAAAAGCAACCCCACAGAATGATACTAATACTGATAAGTGGTTATAGGAAGCTTTTAGGAGACTTGATATATGTATATTTTGCTATGCCTGGATGTTTTGATTTTTTTGTAAAAAAAAAAAGTCTTCTATATCGCAGAGTCCAGATATATGGCAAACACAGGAAATTGTTGTCTCTCGTAAAACAAGTAGAACTTCCTGCAGCTTCTTCTGTTTCTGTCTCGTCTTTTCATCACTTTTGGAGGAACATTCAGCTCTCTGCTGGTTCACACATATTTTCTCCATTTCATGATGACTGTCTTCACTGTGTTCTGTCGGTTATCTAATGGTGGGAAATGTTCTGTAACCTTCTCTTGACCTATTAATTTTACCAATAAGATCCTTTTGATGCTTTGTGAGCTCTTTATGAACCTTGGATTTTACTCTATGATAGTTACCATGGTGACTAAAATGAGTCAATGGCAGCAGCTTTAACATTTATTTTATTTATTTATTTTTTGTCTTAGTTCTCTTTACACTTCTCATATGGTTCATACATCCAAATATAGGTATTTTATCATTTTAAATGGATATTTCAGTCAACTTTGAAGAGATGTTCTGTCTAATAGTTACAACCTTATCAGCAGTGACATCAGTCATAGAGCACAGAGTATGGCGATAGATGCAAAAGTCTTCATTCAGGCCAAGCCATATAAAACTAACTCTAGGGACATAGGGTTTTGAAAAAAACACTACATTAGCTAATATTAAACCTTTACGCTTTTGACATGATGTTTGGTGCTGTTTTCTCTATCAAATGCATCATGAAGGACCCAACTCACCCTGCACACTCACTTTTTGTCCTGCTCCCCTCTGGCAGGAGGCTGCGGAGCAT
>JAOXNZ010000021.1:24912903-24923213 GCA_028566095.1 Kryptolebias brasiliensis | reverse complement strand
CATGTCAATATGGACCAGACTCTCTGAGGAATGTTTCCAGTACCTTGTTGAATCTATGCCACGAAGGATTAAGGCAATTCTGAAGGCAAATGGGGGTCCAACCCAGTACTAGCAAGGTGTACCTAATAAAGTGGCCGGTGAATGTATATACCACACAAAAAGTGAGACAATTTCTGCAGAACGGCCTCACAAGTGATAAATTGAGTCGATACGTTTATAAAAATAAATGATAATTAAGATAAAATATGATGATGTTTGATTAAATGCGTTTTTCTTTCTTTCTGCTGCTCTAACAGAGTGCCAACTCCCTTTATACATAGACTTTCAGTGGCAGGTGAGAAGCATTCATTTAGCATTAAAGGCCTACCACACAGACAGTTATAATAACCTTGCGTTATTGCTTGTGTTTAATTAAAGAAAAACACACATTTAATCCTGATGATTTTGCCATACAATTTGGGAGCTGTGCACTTATTTCAGTATTTGTCTTGAAGCACAGAAAAAAAAACGGGGGAGAGGTAATAGTTTAAGTAGATTTCAATTATTAGGCGCACAAGATAAGAACAATCTGAATGGCTATGTTATTTGAAATAGATATTAGACAGTTGGAGATTTCATTCATTCTAATAAAGTTTAAAATGTATAAGAAATTTTTGTTTATGTAGTGAAGTTAGGACGGAAATCAATGCATTTTGCTTATGGTGTTAGGAATATAAAGTGCTGAATTTTGTGTTTGTTTTCTGTTTTTCTTTCATTCGATGAATGAAATGAGAGTCCAAGAAAAGTCAGACAACGCCCAGACCCACAGTTTTCAGGAGGCAGATGAAGGGGAGCTTTGCCACACCTTTTCAACCTGGCAACTGGCAGTTCAATCAATTTGAAAATCATTTGAAACTCCTAAAAAGGTCATTGTGACTTTATCCACAAGCTCTCTGCAACCTGAAACCCCCACACCCACACACAGCCATACACACACTCCTACTTGATACCCACACACACACACGTGCCTAACACACACACACCCATCTACAGACACACACACACATCTTCATGCACTGATTTACAAATAATACTGATGGTTGAAGGTCATACAAACAGGTTACTATTACAATAATGAGGCCTGCCTACTCTGATGCTAGATTCAATAAAGTAAATCATGCAATTAGGATTTCATCTTGAGATATCCTTTTTGTAGAGCAAATCTGTCCTGGCACATATAGGGTGCCATCTTCTCTATATGGTATGCCTGAAATGCCATGACAAGGGTTGCCATCTTTCAGAAATGAAAATAAGGGACACCCACGGGCCTGACTGCTGTGGGGTCCGCAGCAGTGGTATGTTTTATTTTGTGCTGGTGTTTTTAGTAATGGGGCCAGTATGGATCTCTTCAGATAACTCCCCTATTTCTGAAATACTAGTGTATGCATTATTGGATAGACAAAGCAGGCATACCTTTGTTGATCAGGAGGTATGTGAAAGGCTGCAGGTAGGAGCAGAACCTGAGAAGCTTAAGCTTTCCACCATGATGGGAAAAGACTCAATTGTAAAAAGTCAGAGAGTTACTGGACTTAGAGTCAGATCCTTCTCTTCAGAGGGTCTCATAGATCTGCCTCCCTCCTATACAAGAGATTTCATTCTACTTGAGCGAGCACATATTCCCACATGCAAAACAGCAAAAAGATGGAAGCACCTCAGTACCATGGCTCATGAGATTCCCTCACTTATGGACTGTGAGGTGGGACTCCTGATTGGCTATGATTGCTCCAGAGCTCTTGTACCTCGAAAGGTCATCACAGGAGGAGATACAGAGCCCTATGCTATCAAGACTGATCTAGGCTGGAGCATAGTAGGAACTGCTCCCCAGTGCATTAATGCTAAAGAAGTGACTGGCCTCTGTCATCGTATATCTGTCAGAGAGGTCCCACCTGTGACACCCTCAGCAGTTAACAGAGCTCTTGAAACAGACTTTGCTGACACTACACCAAAAGAAAAAAACATATCCCAGAATGATATTCAGTTCTTGGAAATCTTAAAGGGCACAATACATCAAAATGAAAATGACCAGGAGATGCCTCTTCCCTTCCAATCACGTCTGGATCTGCCAAACAACAAAAGGCTTGCTTTGGTGCGTTTGAGACATCTGAAAAGAAAACTAGATAAAAAATCCTACAATCAAGGAGGATTATGTAAAGTTTATGGACAATGTACTCAGAGATGGAGAAGCAGAGAGAGCAAGTGATGAACCAGATCCAGGATGTGCATGGTACATACCTCATCAAGGCGTCTACCATCCTCGGAAACCAGGCAAAATCAGGGTGGTTTTTGACTGCTCTGCCAAGTATGAAGGCACTGCCACCTCCTGACAGGACCAGACTTGACAAATGGGCTTTGTAGACATCCAGTAGCAGTCATGTGTGATGTGGAGAAAATGTTTCACAGATTCCATGTCAGCAGGGAAGACAGAGACTATTTGTGCTTCCTGTGGTGGGAAAATGGTGTTACTGACACAGAGCCTAAGGAATATCGTATGAAAGTTCACCTGTTGGAATGTCTTCATCTCCAGGCTGTGCTAACTATGGCTTTAAACACCTCGCCAGCCAAAATGAAAGTGAGTACCCTTCAGCAGCGGACTTCATCAGAAAACGTTTTTATGTTGATGACGGTCTTGTCAGTCTGAACTCTGTGAAAGAAGCAATCAGTCTAGTTAAGGATGCCCAAGCTGTCTGTGCTAATGGAAAGTTACGACTTCACAAGTTCATCTCTAACAGTCCGGAGGTACTAGAGTCCATCCGTCCTTCAGAACGTGCGGTTGGTGTGGAATGTGTGGACCTAAACCGTACTAATCTGCCAGTTCAAGGTGCACTAGGGATAAGCTGGAATGTAGAGAGTGACACCTTCTTCTTCAAGGGTGTTTTGGTTGACAAACCAGTTACACGGCGAGGGATACTTTCAGTAGTAGCCTCTGTTTATGACCCACTAGGGTTTTTAGCCCCATTCATCCTCCCGGGAAAGAAGGTGCTGCAAGAGATGTGTCAGAAAGACATTGGTTGGGGTGAGCCACTCCCAAGTGATCTGAAGCCAAGGTGGGAGAGCTGGCTAAGCTACTTCAAAAACATTGACAAGGTTCAGATCCCAAGATGCTTTGTGCCTGGAAACTTTGGCAAAGTCATAGAAGTTGAACTGCATCAATTTTCTGATGCAAGCAGTCAAGGCTATGGCCAGTGCTCCTACATCAGGCTGGTGGATGAGGACAAAGTGCAATGTGCACTGGTCATTGGCAAGGCAAGAGTCGCTCCCACAAAAGTTGTCACCATACCAAGACTTGAGCTAACAGCAGCTGTAGTCTCGGCAGCAGTGAGCAGCGTGCTGAAAGGTGAGTTAGAGCTCAAGATTGATAGAGAGTACTTCTGGACAGATTCCCAAGTAGTCCTTGGTTACATTAACAATGAAGCTTAAAGATTCCATGTCTTTGTTGCCAACCGTGTCCAAAGGATTCGGGATGTAACTGATCCGAAATATGGCACTATGTCGACACAGAAGAGAGTCCGGCAGATCATGCCTCAAGGGGCCTCACACTAGCAGAGCTAGCTAAGTCCAATTGGTTCTCAGGACCTAAATTCCTTTGGGAAAAGGAAGTAGTCACCCACAAGAGAACTCCAGAGCTTCTACTGGGGGACCCAGAGATCAAAACAACACAAGTGCTAAAAACTGAGGTGACAAGACAACTGTCAAGGATCTCAAAGGGGACCACAATGGTGAACGTCATTGCAAGCATCCAATGCCTAGTCAACAGGACTAAAAAGTCAGATTCCTTAAATGTGGAGGAGAGAAGAACAGCCATACTAACTCTTGTAAAGCTGGCACAGCAGAAAGCCTTTGAAGAAGAGTTGTACCTATCTATAAACAAACTGGTTTGCCAAGACAACTGCTCTTTTGGCACTCAATGTGAGGCCAGTGCACCCATAAAGATACACAGACTGTTACTAAACTTTATTCCTGGACAGGCACTGGTGTGTCGTGCTTGAGTGAATAAAACGTCTCACAATGTATTATTAAAATAAAATGAGATGCTGGTACTGACAAACTAGTTACCTAATCCAGGAAGTCAACATGAGGAGAGCCAGGGGTGATATTAAAAGTCTGAAATCCATGAAACAATTTGTCACTTCCTGGAGACAAAACAACAAGTTGGAATCCACAATAGTTGCTTGCCTATCGGCTATTACATAAAATCATCACATGCATGTAAAATCATGGAGTTCTAAGCTTTGCCTCAAAACTCCTCTAGCGACTGGCAGCTGTTTGTTTCGACTGCAGCTGATTATAATAAATGAGAAAGTTTGTGGGTCTGCTACTTTCTTGAAAAATGCAAATGTGCAAAGTCTTCTGTAGTCTACTGTGCACAAAGGGTAAACCCACATAGTCTTAAAGAGCTGTAAACTCATAAAATTGGGGGTACAAAGTCAATGTTGCATAATCAGTAAACAAACAGCAACACAGTCTTTTATACAAACTAAATTAAACTACGTATCTGATTGATTACTTCCTGTTTCCACCACAGTCTATAACTGAGCCTGCTCTAGAGAGAAAGACAGTGAATAAATAAATATATAAATCAATAAGGTTTAAAATGCTGTAAAAAATTTTTTTTAAATATTCTCTTTAAAGATAACTTTAGCGCTATGTAGTGGCTATTACAAAACATGCTGGAATATTTTATGTTCTTTATTACAAATCAGAGAAACTAACGAATGGCCCAGGGCGTCATTCATGCCAGAACTGCCACTGCTTACAGCTAAGCTACTTCTCAAACTATCTGTGATTACAATTTGTGTTACATTTTCTGTGAAACAGCTAGGCTATATGGTAATTATTATTTTGTTGCTTTTTTTTTTCTTGTGCACAAAGTTGTCTCTTTTTCTTTCCTCTCCCTCCTCAAGTTGTGGTTGTGTCCTGTGTGCCTCCCAACAACATTCCAGTTAAATAATCAATACATGTCAGGTGGAAGATCTTTCCCTCCTGAAACAGGAATTTTTAAGAAATGTGTAAAATGACAAGTACACAGCTATGTACAGGACAGCATTTATATGTGGCGCACAGAGAAACACACACAGTTAGAAAAGTATTCACCTCCTTGGTGTTTTTTTCTCTTTTGTTTTGTTTTGTTTTTTTCTCTTTGTTGTCAATCTGGAGTTTTATTGGATTGTTAATTTGATTATAAGTAATAATTCTACAAAAATACTCCAGATTAACAAAATTTAATTGGGGGACAAACTTTTGTTTAATAATTCCAAAATATATAAAACTAAAAGTGATGGGTGCATATGTATTCACCCTTTTTTATTTTAACCCATTATTCAGAAGCCACATGATTAGTTAAATAAGATTTACCTGTAGGCGATATAAGTGTAACTATTAACACAGAAAATAATGTTGGGGAAAATGTCTTCTTGTATATCTTCCCTCTGTCTTTAGTTTTCTGTGTTCTGTTCATGTCCGGTCTGCTCCAAGCTGCTTGATTAATTAGGCCCTACTAAATTATCTTCTAATTTTAGATTTATAAATGGGTTTTTAAACAGAAAATCTCCATGGTTGGACACAGCAGGTTCAGTGTTGCAGCCATTCCTGCATTAAATAGGATAATGTGATGGCTAGTGTTAGTAGTGGACGTATGAATGAGCTAAAACCAGCTGAATGTCTCCATGGGGTAAACTTGTTTCTGTCCTAATACGACTGTGTTGATGCTACCTGCAACTCTGATTACTGCCAACAGGAGGGGGGTATGATAAAGCTACTGATGACCAGACTCTGACCTGTCCTGTCTTGTATCTGCAAAGAAGTAAAAAAAAAAAAACTGTCAATGAATCTATAAAAAAACATTTTAAATACCATTTATAAGAGTCAAAAAAGTTGAAAAATACACAGAACAAAACAATACACAGCAAGCTAAGTAATCAACATTTGTGGATGCAAAACTATTTCATGCTATGACTGGTTGAAAAGAGCATATATACTGGTGAATGAAAAGGGTATTATGAATATTTCCAAATAAGAACATTTCATTCTGACTACCGAATTATAAGGTCCTCATGTTATGATTTCTAATATGAGCAATCAAGCACATATGGGACATGAAGCGCTTTGTCAGTTGATTGGTACTAGGCTTCGTGCATGCTCAGATCATGGGCACTTCTTGAAAGCTGATTGGCTCTGAGTTTGAATCGGAACAAATTACAAGCCACTAGGTAGATATATACTGCTTGTTTTGCATTGTACTTCAGCTACAACTTCTGCAGACTCCTTGTGCTCTTGTTGAACTTGTGACCTTCTATAGCACATAATAAATCACCACAAAAGACAACTCCCTTGTTAGGTTCTTTATTCTCCACCATTATTTTGGAAAAATCCACCAGTTTGGTGACACAAACAACTTGTCTGCGTGCTTGGCTGACGGACAGATCGTCAGGTGGAGGGATGCCTCCATGACTGAGTCCATCACTTAATTCAGTTTGTCTTCTAAATTCCTACAAACCTACTGTGAGAGAGACGTCTGTGAAGGAAGGATTTGCAGTGCCAACTGTGTTTATTATAAGGTAAAATAAAAAAACATTATGGAGTGTTTGGAACTTTCTTACAAAGGGAAACACGGAGAATAAGCAGGAGCAGCCTGAAGGTTCAGTTGTGGACATTATGCTATCCATGTATGGGCAGGGCTTTGTGAAATGTTTATAGACCCTCTGGAAACTTGACAGGTTGCAATGGTGCAGGTGAAGAAGTAGCGGTTTTGTCACTTGCCTGACAGATAGTGTATGATGTCAGGACTGTGAAGACCAAATCGTCCACCAGTAAAGTTCTCTGAGGCGTTGTTTAGTGTGACCCATGCTCTGATGTTTTTCATTAGTCAGGAACCTGTTTGGTTCACATTAAACATCTCTTTTAGTAAATGATTGCTCCTCCCTCTGTTGTATTTGGTTAAAGATGAAAGTGCTGAGAGATGCTTTATCACCATAGAAGACATCTGTTTGTGTCTTTATTCCTGCAAACAGATGTCTTAATATCACCAGTTTATTTTATAAGTATTTTTTAAACAACAGTTGGTCTTTTGAACATTTATTTCTGATCTTTGATCATATTTATAAACACTGCTGTAAAAGGGAGTTTCACACCATGTCAGCAGAATCCCAGTTATATAACTGAGCCAAAAATGTTTATAAATGGAGCTTCCAGCAGTATTTTTGAATTCTGATCATTTTGCCTTTTATTACTTGCTTGTTTATAATGAACATGGGGTGGAGGTCCATGGGTTGGCTGATCGCACTCCTTTTTTTCTTTGAAAATGAGAATTTACAGCATCTACAACCTGTACAGGTGAAGGCAGGACTGTACCTGCAGCTGAGAGCAGTGTAGAATTTTTAACTGCTGCTTCCACTTGACAAGAAATGGTTAGAGTTTTGTCCAGCATGAGGTCCTCCTCCAGCAATAACTTATCCTTCACAGCACTGATATAAAAATTAGAAATGAACTGATCTCTTATTAGTTCACCTTCCATCAGTCCAAAACCACACGATGCAGCTAAAGCTCTGAGTGCAGCAACATCCTGGCTCCCTGTTTAATTGGCATGTTAAACACCTGTCTGAATGTGTGTCCACACACCAATACATTAACTTTGGGGACAAAATGTCTTTCAAGTGCAGCCATGGCTTCATCAAATGTTGTCCCTTGTTTTGGTGGTGTGTAGAACAGACATTGTTCCTCTGAACCTAATCAGTGTAGTAAAAAGGCACTTCAGCTTGCATTCAGCTATGCATCTTCACTAGCGTTTATGATGAGCATGATGAGCATGTACTTGTCTGGTATTTTCTTCCACGTTGTAAACGGTATAGGAGGCTCACAGGCCTGACTGACTCAGTACGGAAGCACTTAATTTTGTTGTGGTAGTAATGAAAAAGAATGACGGTGTATTAGGATCACGCAAAATAAAAGTCATAAAATTACAAGAAAAAAGTCATAGTATTATGAGAATAAAGTGGTATGGCAATAAAGTCATAATATTACCAGAATAAAGTGGTAGTATTGACAACTATGGTGTAACAACGGCTGCTTTAACTGTCGAAGCTGTTTTTCTAATTGAAAACAACTTTATTCTTGTATTATTTTGACTTTACTCTGGTATGAGTTTATTCTCATGATATTATTACTTTATTCTCAAAATATTATGACTTTATTGTCGTACGACTTTATTCTCATAATACTATGACTTTATTCTTGTAATTTTATGACTTTTTTCTCATAATTCTCATTATTTCTAATTTTTTTTCTTGCCCTAATAGAGTTGACAGTTTAACTTTATTCCAGCGACTGTGGATACTCCATTATAGAACTCATCTATGTTTCTCTATTCTTCTCTATTCTTCTAACACAATCTCTTCTGCCCTTAGCTGTCACAGCAGCGCCCTCTAGTGACAAGGACACAACACTAGTATTCATAGCCACCTTTTTCTTTCCTTTCTGTACAACTTCAGGGACTTTCTCAGTTAGAAAACATACTAACAGATACCATAAAAACATCCATACATAAAACACGTAAAAAATACCAGAAAAACATACATAGTATTGAATTGAATAGTGAATATTTAAAAAGCAGCATGGATATGGTCAATATGATTAAATTGACATGCATTTTTATAAAAGTGTGTGTGCATTCATTTAGTCAATGACAGGAAGGATGGGGGCAGCTTGTGAAAGGAGTTTATTGTCCTGATGGCCTGAGGGAAAAAACTGTTGCACAGTTTGGATGATCTGGCACAAATGCGCTGCAGTCTCCTACCTGAGAGGAGGAACATAAAGAGGTGGTGGGAGGGATGAGAGGGGTCTAGCATGAAGTTTATGGCCTTTCTGACACATTGGTCTTTATAAATGTTCACTAGGGCAGGGAGGGGGACACCAGTGATCCTTTCTGCTGCCTTCTCTGTTCTTTGCAGGATTTTGTATCTGCAGAAAAGCAGCTGCTGTACCAAACTGTGATGCCATGGGTCAGGATGCTTTCTGTTGTCTCTCTGTAGAATGTTTTCATGATGGGTGTCAGTCATTTGGCCTTTTTGAGTCAGTACAGAAAATAAAGGCGTTGCTGGGCTTTTTTTTGTGAGGGCATTGGTGTTGGTGGACCATGTCACACTGTCTGCAATATGCACCCCCAAAAACTTTGTGCTGTTGACCCTTTCAGCAGCAGTACAGTAAGTCAGCAGGGGGTGCTCACTGCAGTCATGTGTCAGCATAGTGAACAGGACAGGGCTGAGCACACAGCCCTGGGGGGAGCTGGTGCCCAGTGTGATGCTGCTGGAGGTTCTCTTCCCTATCACTCACTGACTGTGGTCTGTCTGTAATGAAGTCCAGGATCCAGTTAGAGAGTGGTGTATTAAAGTCCAGAGAGCTCAGCGTCTGTACAAGTTGTTGTAGGAGGATTCTATTAAATGCAGAGTTGAAACCAATTAGCAGCATCTTGACATGAGCAATCATGGTAAAGGCTGACAATACCAAACAGCCCTGTGACTACTTTTTACCCTTTAAACAGGCAGACTGACTGATTACAAGACTAAAGACACCTGTGATGCTGATTACAGGACACAACTGAGTTTAACATGTTCCTGTGGGCAAATTATTTTCAATCTTTTCTAGGGGTGCCACCCTTTTTGTCAAGACTGGTTTTGTTAGCAATATCTGATTTTCATTAATTTTTTAATTACTTTTGTCAGTTTCAAGTTACTTTAGTGATCTTTTTTTTCATTGACAAAAGGGTACAAATTTAATCTGTGCCTGTATCTGTAAAATTGACTGAATTATTGACTAATTAGTTTTTTCAGATCCGTAGGCTTTTGACAGTCATCTTGTATTGGGTGGTGCCAAAAGTTAATCAGTTGTAGCTGTTTATCCAATGATTATTTTCTGAAAGTTTCAATACAATTTGTCCAGTGGTTTATGAAATATTTTTTTAACAGATAGACAAAATTGACACAAAATAGTTAGTCAATATTTTAAACAAAGATCTTGTGTAATCTGTTAGTGCTCAGAATATGTGTTACTACCACACAAAATGTTATACCATCCATCCATCCATCTTCTTTTACCCGCTTTTTCCATTCCGGGTCCGAGAGGCGGGGGACACCCTGGACATTGCAGGGCCACATAGAGACAAACGAAACAAACAACCATTCACACTCACCTAGGGACAATTTTTTTTAAGAGTTACCAATGAACCTAACATGCATATTTTTGGTCTGTGGGAGGAAACCGGAGTACCCGGAGTAAACCCA
>JAOXNZ010000021.1:24881144-24892784 GCA_028566095.1 Kryptolebias brasiliensis | reverse complement strand
CTGAAATATGCAAGGTTCTCCCTGAAAAAGATCTCTGTATGGGAGCATTTGTTGTTCTAAAACCTGTATGTACTTTTGGAGGTTGTGGCGTCTGTGGTTCCCAAAAATAGTTTAAAATTTCCATTTGTCTGACCAGAGAACAGATTTCCACTTTGCCTCAGTCCATTTTAAATGAACTTTGGTCCAGAGAAGTCTGCGGTGCTTCTGAATGGTGTTTACAAATAGCTTCCTCTTTGCATATTTTTTTTTTCTTTTGCAGACTGGTGAGCCTCTGCCCATCTTCACTTCTCAGAGATTCAGCCTCTCTAAAATATTCTTTTTCTATCCAGTCGTCTTACTGACTTGTGCCAAATAACCTAATTTGTTACAACATTTCCCCTCCTGCTGTTTGGGAGGAGGGGAAATATTCAGACCACTTACTTTAACAGCCTTTTGTTGCACTTGTCCTAACATTTTTTGAAATGTGTCCCTGCCACCACATTATATATTGTTTTCCAAAATATGGTAGAGTTTGTTAGTTTAAACATGTAAAAGGTTTACTGTGTTCCATTGTTAATAAAAAATGTGTTTATGAGATTTACAAATCATTACATTTTGTTTTAATTTACCTTTTACATGTCCCAACTTTTTTGGAATTGGGTTTGTTGTTAAAATGGGAAACAGATTGTTTAAAACTCATACATGATTTTGTTGTGTGCGTTAGAGAGTGTTGAACATGGCCACGTTCAGGTCCATCCACCACAGTCCTGTATGGAGGAGTCCTTTGATACCGATCGTCGTGGAGCAGACGGTGAGTGACGTGAGAAGACCGGTTTAGACTAGTTTGAAAAAGGAACTCCGTTAGGTCCGAAGATGTTCCTTTCATTCGTGTCACACCTTTGTCTTTTCAAACAGCTGAAAATCTTGACATGTCCAGGGTGAAACTGCATGTCTGAGCTTTAGCCCAAAACATCCAGAGACTTAAAAAATTCCTTGTTGCAGTTTTTTTGTTTTACCTCAGCCTTACTGGAAACCGTTATATCATTGCCCAACCCCAGGGGTGATCATGTTTTTGCCTGTGTTTGTGTGGCATGTTCAGTTGTCTGTCTGTTAGCAAAAAAATCTCATGAACCCCTGGATGTATTTTAATAAAACTTTCAGAAAGTAATTATTGAGTGTACCTCTACAGCTGATTCACTTTTGGAGCCAACTAAATTCAAGATGTCTGCCACAGCCAACTGACCCTAGAAAACACAAAATGTCTATAATTCAGTCATTTCACAGCTATTGAGCTAAAATTTGGTGTGGTAGTAGCTGAGACTTAATCACAACACATACTTCTAAGTTCTACTTATTTTACAAGATTTTTGCTTAAACCTTTAGCATTAATTACTAAAGTCAACCTTGTTCATCTGTTAGCAAAATATCTCATGAACCAATGGATGGATATTACTGAAACTCCCAGAAAGTAATCATTGGTTGTTCATCTACAACTGATTAACTTTTGGAGTCAACCCAATTTCAGATGGCCAACACAAGTAATCAGCCTTAGCAAACACCAAAATGGCTCTAACCTAATGTTTGATGTGGTAGTAGCAGAGAGACATTCACAAAACATACTAAGTGATAACAAAGCTCACAATATCACATCAGATTATTATAACGTCATTTACTAGGTTTGGCCAGAACAACTGTAACTTCGTTCTTTGTCATAAGATAATCTTAGTTTAAAACTCTGGCATGACAGGCAGTGGGCAGTATGCATTCCTTTAAGGATTGCTAGACCTTTAATTGGTCAACTAAGAAAAAAAGGATTCATTTTCTTCTTTGTCTAGGGGAGAGGAGAACGAGCGTATGACATCTACTCTCGGCTGCTGAGAGAGAGAATCATCTGTGTCATGGGTCCTGTAAGTGTCTCCACGAATCCTGACTGTCGCTTTAAAAAACCAACATTGTCTGAACAACTTCTCCTGTCCTGTCTGGTCAGATTGATGATTCTGTAGCCAGTCTGGTTATCGCCCAGCTGCTCTTTCTGCAGTCAGAAAGCAACAACAAGCCCATCCACATGTACATCAACAGTCCTGGTAAGGCTCTCGCTCACTGACAACTTTAAACATTGAGAAGTGAAGCTTCATTTGGACTAAGTTTGTTTTTGTAAAACCCAAGTTCTATATGTCGTTTATAAAAAAGGTATGTCAGCTGTGAGGGCTGAGAGAACTGACAGTTTGAAAACACCTCAAAAATAGACGAACTAAAGTTTAACCAGAAATTATAAAACAAAAATCTAAGAAAACTAGAAAAACTGCATTTTCTGCAAACTGCAGTGTGAATGCAGAGCACTGAGGGACTTTACTGAAATCTGTTAAAGAAGCTGAAACTGAATTGTTACTTAAACCTATCAGAACAAAAATTTAAATTCACAAAACTTAAGCTATTAGCTAAACAATAACTAAAAGCTAAAACCCGCAAAATTGTAGCTTAAACCTGAAACCAGCTAATTTGTAGATAAAAGCTAAAAAGGAAGCAAGTATGCTAAAGATTTCAAAGATCACAATGAGTTCTCAATTCTTTTCAATGAGAAAAAGCAAATGTAAATGAATTTAAATATTTCAAAAAGTTACAAAAACCAAAATTCGTAGCCGTAATGTTGTGAAAAAGCTGAACATTTGGAAATATGAGTGGCTAAAATAGCTGAAGTAGTTCAAAAACCATTTGAAAGAAACTATAAACAGAAAAACAATATTACTCATGAATGGAAAACATTTTTTTTTATTCAGGGGTAAATGTTGACAGTTTTTCTTAGCTTACATTATTACAGCGTTATGTTGGTCATTTGGGCAGCAGCTGATCGGCACGCTTAAACATTATTTTATTGGAGTTGACAAAAATCTTGAAGGCCGTATGTTTGTGTGGAAAAATACATCTGAGACGTTAGTTAAATTGTGTTCTAGTCCTGTAGAAAATGTTTCTTCATTAATCAAATTTAAATTTCTAAATGTGCTCAGACTTAACCTTTAACGACTTCCATCTTTATAAGACGCTCTCTGTGTAGGATGTGGTGCATTTTAGGTCTGGTTAAAATAATTCATATTCCTGAAACTTGTCTAAGGCTGCGTTCTCCTTCATATAGGCGGTGTGGTGACGGCAGGCCTGGCCATTTATGACACGATGCAGTACATTCTTAACCCCATCTCTACCTGGTGTGTGGGCCAGGCAGCCAGCATGGGCAGCCTGCTCCTCGCAGCAGGTACAACAGGCATGAGGCATTCACTGCCCAACGCCCGCATCATGGTCCACCAGCCTTCAGGTGGTGCCAGGGTAAGTAAACCCTTTAAGACCTTTAAGACAGAGTCCAAAACGCAACACCAAAGTGTAAAACCCAGTCTTTATGCGTCCAGGGTCAGGCCACAGACATCGCCATCCAGGCTGAAGAAATTCTGAAGCTAAAGAGACAGATCAACAACATCTACGCAAAACACACGGGGCAGGCGCTGGAAACTATCGGTGAGTTTCTGCAGCTCTATATCCTCTATCCACGTGTTCATAGCCGGGGAGCATGTTTCAGGTGGGGGGTGCTGTGAGCATGTGTGAGTTTGGGTGATAGAATTTGCTTGACCCTAAACACCCAAATACTCTAATACCAAATATATGCCATGAAACGGTGAAAAGCACACTGACAGTGCATGTTTTCTTATCTGGATTCAAGGATTCAAGGATCATTTATTGTCATACCTGCTCGCATTTGCATGTTTGTGGTATAAAATTGCATTTCAGTACAGCCCGTCCTAAGAACAAACAGATAACATAGCACATAAGACAGGGGTAGACAGGGTGCCTGAGGCTGCAGCCATGGGAGGCACTGCCCTTCCGTTAGATGGAAAAAAAAAAGAGAAAAGAGAACACTAGGGAAGAGGAGGAAAAAAAAAAAGTCAAATCTAACACTGTGTCCTGTTACAGACACACTGTTAGATTGCCAAAAAAAACTTTTGGGGGGGGGTTATAGCTATGTGCATGTGTGTGTGTACATATATATGTTTATAAGTAAGACTGTGAACACTGTCCCAGATAGCCCTCCCAGCCATAGTCCTTGATAAGTGATGGAGTGTTTTATCAGCCGGTCTCGGTAGAGCTCTGATTCAGGTCCACAGATGTCACTTGGGAAAGGGAGCGGGTAGTGGGGGCAGAGCATCTTGTTCACATAACATCCAGGAGAAATAGGAGATAGCCAGCCTTCCAAGGCCGACACAGGGGAGCCAGATTCAGATAACAATTGTTTGGGTCAGGCCAACTCCATTAATTTCCGTCTGCCTTAAAGTCTCACTGGTACATCTCAATGGCGAGCTCCAAAACACTCAAATTTGTGGTCAATTTTGCCAAACCGAGCTTGCAACTTTTCCTAGATCTATTCCCTCCCGCCAGCGAGTTCAGTAACCGAAGCTGGGCTGCGATTCTGTTCAAGAATTGCATCCAGTCTGCGATTCAGCTCACACAGCATCTGAGTCTGAGTGTTGATAACACGGCACATTCCCTCACACAGACCGCGCAGCCAGAACAGTTGCCGATGTTTTCCGAATTTCTCGATATCCCAGCTAACTGCCAATTCCAAAAAGCAGAAATCCTGTTATCAAAAATCCAATTATGTACACATTTTCAACATCCTCGACTGACAAAATGGACAGACACACGATCCTCCACTTCAGGAGTCCATCGTGTAACCAGCTGGATATGTCCCGTCGGGGCAAGAGGGCTCTCCTTTGCCCCGTCTTCTCATCGAGAAAGTTTGATCAATTGCGTTGAGAGACCAGCTGACCAGATCCATGGTTTGCAATTTGGAGGATATGCAAAGAGACGCTCTGAAACAGAATGGCCCGGGACAAAGAACAGAAGCAGGGTAGATAGGGTGGGGAGCGGTATCTATAAAATTGCAGTCATAAAGCTGCTCTGCCGACTTTTGTCTTCCACGTCAACTACAACTGTATAAAACAACCAGTTAATCGCTCTCATCTTTTTATTCATCACAGAAGAAAAAATAAAGACATTTAGGAACATTCAGTAGCTACACTGATGGTTTTACAGTCTGAGATCACTTTGGCTTCTCAATAATGAAAAATGCTGCAATAAAACAGGTATTCAGATGTGAAACTCCCCCTCAATTGTTTGTTATTGGTACTGTAAGCAGACATGTTTGTATCAGATCAGTCAGTGGCCATAGGGTTTCTGATGCCATTGAACTCTTGTATGATCCAATCATGATCCGGATTTAATAATCTTGCTAACCTTGTTGGACAGACAAACAAACCAGCACTACTGAAAAGATAATCTCCTTCACAGAGGTAATAAAGCACTGTGTTTTAAGTGGTTGTACAATTTTTCAAGCATATACAGAAACAGTTCTGATTTATAAACTAAATTTACAAAACAGATCAATAACACTTTTTAAGGTCGGCAGAAAGTCAAACTTAACATCAATGTTAACGTTTGCTTGTTTACTCAGTACAACATTGAATATTTAGTCACTCAGTGTACCTGTCAGTGATCTTAATGTTGTGGCTGATTATATATTTAAAGCACCAGTTCTCAAAGTTCAGATCTGGATCTGGACCAAAGGGCAAGTCAGTCTGGATCCAGTCTACATGTTATATTGGGAATGCAATGGTATATTGCAGTGAATGTTTACTACATTCAAAAAACATTTTAATAATCGCATCAATACATTTCAGATTTTAACATTGATCCTGGTCCGAGATTAAGATGTAACCATGGCAACATTGACAGGCTGCGCACACGAGAGAGTGCTGATGCGCTTCATGTCAACATTAGCAAGTTGGAGAATGGCTAAAAGGCGTTCACTTGAAGTCCTGCGAGCACAAGAGTGAGACCACTCCCTCCACTCATCTTTAAAAACTCAGTTTTCTACCTTTGTTTGCATTTTGCTGCAGTCCAGCAGGAGGCCATGTGAATAATTTGCCTCCAGCCTTTCATGCCAGAGTTTTAGACTAACATTATCTTATCTTGAAAAATGACAGAGTTGTAGCTGTTTTGGTCAAACCTTGAAAATTGTGAGATGTCACACTATCTATTAGTACTCAGACTCCAAGTTGTGAATGACTCGGCTACTATCACACCAAATTTTAGCTTTATATCTGTAAACTGACTGAGTTATAGCCATTTTTCAGTTTGCCAAGATTTCTTAGCTGTGGCAGCCATCTTGAATTGGGTTGACTCCAAATTTTAATCAGTCATTTAAATGTCATTTGTAGATTTGAGAACAGATAACTTCAGCCATCATTGTTTCCATGTGTTCAAGATCAGTTGGAGTCTTCAGCTCTAACATCCTGTTTTCTCTCCAACTTCAGAGAGTGTGATGGAAAGAGATCGCTACATGAGCCCTATGGAGGCTCAGGACTTTGGCCTCATTGACAGGGTTCTGGTCCACCCACCCCAGGCAGGCCAGGATGAGCCAGAGTTGGTTCAGAAAGAGCCAGCAGCAGCAGCACCAGCAGCAGCAGCCAGTCCCTCACCACAGCCAGAGTCTGCAGCCCCAGAGCAGGCCTCTCCCGGGACTAACTCCCCCTCATCGTACAAACCAGAACCCTGAACTCTCCACAGCTGCTGGTCTGGGATCTGCACTGATGGGCCCTGAGAGCTACACCAGCCCCTCCTCCTCAGCCAGTACTCTGTAGTCTCTACATACACAGTGTGGACTGTCATCACTGAAGGTCATGTTACAATGAACCAGTTTTTTCTTTTTTTATTCTCAGCAAAATAAATAAATAAATCCAATGTCTGCTGACTTGAAACCTTCCTTGGTTCTGTAGGAAACTTCTTGAGCTGATTTTATTTGTTGCCACGTGAAATAAGAAAACATTTATTTCAAGAGGGTTCACGCCACAATGATGTCTGAATGCTCTGCTGAAAACTCCAGGGTGGATGGATCTTTCATCTCTTCACAACACTTCTAATATAGCTGATCATTTTGATCACAATTCGGAGTATTTTTTTTTTCATTATCACCCACCTCCAAATGTTTTTGTCTGTGGGTTTATGTCTGTCTATTAGCAAAATGTCTCATAAACCAATGGATGAAATGTAATGAAACTTTCAGAGTGTAATAATTGGTTGTACATCTACAACTAATTTATTTTTAAAGTAAACCTAATTCAAGATGGCAGCCACAACCAACTGATCCTAGACCCAAAAATGGCTAGAATTCAATTTTGAAGATATTGATCTAAAATTTGGTACGATGGTGATAGTAGCTGAGGCTGATCCCCAACACATATTCTGAGTGCTAACAAATTACATTAAATCTTTGAAACTTTACTATTAACTAGAGATGGGACATTTGACACTGCGGTTATGAAGTCTGTTTCACTCTGTTGAAGCAAACACTGTCAAGACTTGTATCAAATCTCCATGGTCATGTGTTTGATGTTGTCTGACTCTTTATACGTCACTATGAAAAAACCAAGAGTGAGGAGACTGATTCAAATCTTTGGTGCCATTCATTTGTTTTAGAGGTTAGTGGCTGCTGTAACTGCAGCTGACCACTAGATGGCACTGCTGGGTTTGTCTTTGAAGCTTTAAAGGTGAACTGAAATCAAATCTAAAAAAAATTGACATTTCATGAATGTTTAGTCTTTTTATACAATCAGGTAGAAGCATCAAAATTCCATCTCTAGTTGAATTGAAATAAAATATAAAAATGAGCTTATGTTTTTCTTTTAGGTAAACACCATCATAAACACTCAAATGGTTGATTTCTCTAATTTAAAACATTGACTTGTTTTTAGAGTCGTGTCAAAATCCTGAAGTGGGGTGATTGTGTGGGCGGTGTTACCTCCTTGGTTGGTGCCAGCTATGGCAGACCGCTGTAGGACACTGAGGTTACTGTCACAGTGTTTATCAGGGAAAATAGAAGCAAGTTTTGTTAACAAGTCTACTGGTTTGAAACCATTTTTTGTTTGGGTCTGGAGTGGTGTCGTTGGGAAAGCTCAACATTTCATAAGGGGAA
Organism: Kryptolebias brasiliensis; assembly: GCA_028566095.1. Lineage (NCBI taxonomy): Eukaryota > Metazoa > Chordata > Actinopteri > Cyprinodontiformes > Rivulidae > Kryptolebias > Kryptolebias brasiliensis. The sequence goes on along the minus strand of JAOXNZ010000021.1, from coordinate 24,884,791 downwards.
CCCCCAAGCTTTACAGTGACATCACACAGTCTTCAAGGAGTTTCCCATATGGACAGCAGGAGGCAGTGGTTCTTCTATTGAAGGTTTGTATTTCAGGCGGTCCTTTTCAAAACGTTAACTCCACAGTCAGTCTCAAGACTTTGGGTTGTAATTTTCAACAGGAACTAAACTAACCACATCCATCAAACTTTCTTGGAAGCTGAAGAATGACATAGCTGTTGTAGTTTTGGGTTGGTTTACACCAGGGGTCCTCAATCCTGGTCCTGGAGGGCCACTATCCTGCATGTTTAGTTGTTTCCCTGCTCTTCAGCAGGTCTTCAAGTTGTGCAGCAACCTGTTAATCTCTCAGTCGTTCAAATCAGGTGTGTCAAAGCAGAGAAACATCTAAAACATGCAGGACAGTGGCCCTCCAGGACCAGGATTGGGGTCCTCTGGTTTACACAATTACATAAAACTTAACCGTTTTTCCTCCACACTATCCACATTTGCTATTTACTACTTTGTTTGCATTCCTGTGTTTGGCACTTGATTTGTCACACTTCCGAGTGATCACGGAAAATGCCAAAGAGAAACTAGTGATTTTTTTAGATCTTTTATTAATTTTAAATTAGTGTAGTTTTTTTAAGCGAGACTCAAAAAACAACCATCTTTTATGACTTCCATTTGATCTATGTTGGCTTCAAAATACTTTTCATTTCACCTTTAACTGTTTGGAGTCAAATTCATCCATCCCATTATCTGCCGCTTCTTCTGGAGTCAGGTTGTGGTGGCAGCTCAGCTCCTTTTTTTACCACAACGGATGGGTACAGAGTATGCAATACTTCAGAATCTGCTTCGATCCATCTGTTGATTTTGAGCTCTGTTCTTCCCTCACTCATGAACAAAACCCTGAGATACTTAAAGCCCTCCACTTGAGATAGCATCCCACTCCCAACCCTGAGAGGGTAGTCCACCCTTTGCTGACTGAGGACCATGGCCTCAGATTTGGAGGGGCTGATCTTTATCCCAGGTGCTTCACACTCTGCTACAAACCACTCCAGTGAGGGCTGGAGATCATGACACCAACAGGACTACATCATCTACAAATAAAGACAGAATCCTGAGGCCACCGAACCGGACCTTTTCCACTCGTGCTGCACCAAGATTTGTGACAATGAGCAGCCCTGGCAGTGACCGACTCTCATCCTAAAGAGGTACAACTTACTGCTGGCAATGCAAACCAGAATCTTGCACCGTTTGTAAAGGGAATGAATGACCCATAGCAGTGGAAACCCAATCCTATACTCACGGAGCATCTACCACAGGGAACACAGTCAAACACCTTCTCCAAGTCCACAAAGCACATGTAGACTAGTTGGGCAAACTAAGACCCTAAGAAGAGTAAAGAGCTGGTCCAGTTTTCCAGAGCCAGGACAGAACCAGCCTTGGTCCTCCTGAATTCAAGGCTGGACCCTTGACTGAACTCTCTTCTCCAGCAACCCTGAATAGACATTACCATGAAGGCTTAGGAGCTTGATTCCCCTGTAATTGGAACACACCCTCAGGTCCCCATTCTTGAAAAGGGGAACCACTATGCCATTCTGCTAATCCAGTGGCACTGCACAAGATGTCCAAGCAATGTTGCAAAGGCATGTCAACCAAGATAGCCCAGCAACATCCAGAGCCTTGAGGAACTCAGGCCAGATTTCGTAAACCCCTGGAGCCCTGCCGCCACAGAGCTTTTTAACTACCTCGGCAACCTCAACCCTGGTTATGGACAAACCCACCCCAAATCCCCCGTTTCTCCTGCCTCAGCTGCTTGTCGGTTTGCCAGAATCTTGGAGCTGCTCAAACTCCTCCCACACCCAAGCCTTTGCCTCAGCAGCAGCCAGGGCCGCAGCCTGCTTGGTTTGCAGATACCGTTCAGCTGCCTCTAGAGTCTTACCAGCTAACAAGGCTCAATAAGACTCCTTCAGTTTGATGGCCTCCTTCATTTGAAGTGTCCACCACCGGGTTCGAGGATGGCCGCCATGAGAGACACCAACAACCTTGTGCTCTGGCCATAGCTCAGGGCAGCTGCCTTGACAATAGCATGACACATTGACCCGTTTGAACTCAATGTCCCCCACTTCCGCTGGGATGTGGTTGAAGCTTTGTCAGAGGTGGGAGTTGAAGATCTTTCTGATGGGTTCTTCTGCCACATGTTTCCAGCAAAGCCTCAGTACACCTTTGGTCTACCAGATCTGTCCGACATCTTCCCCCCATCCAATCCAACTCACCACCAGGTAGTGATCAACTGGTGGTCAGCTCTGCGTCTCTCCTCACCCAAGTGTCCAAAAGCTATGGCCGCAGATTAGATGATACGACTACAAAGTCCAATATTGATCACATCGACCACAGCCAACTGACTTCAAACACAAAATGTATAATTCAGTAAATTTTACAGTAATTGACCTAAAATTTGGTGCAGTTCTGGCTGACATGCATTCATTCAAGGAATGCCAGCCCATCTATTTAGGTTTTTACCTGCTGACTGAAATTAAAACAGAGAGATTTCAAAGTATTTTAAAAATAACAGCTAAAGATTGAAGGTAATTTTTAAATGTATTTAAATTTGAATTTTTTGACAAAACATATTTACAGTTTTTTGGGAAGTGAAATCTCAAATGCTGAGATAAACAGACTGACCAGCATTTTTCAAAAAAGGTCATTTAAACACAAAAATCAGCAGAAACACGAGGAATCAACTTAAGATTCAGCAAAAAACAAACAAAAAAAGAACGGAGAAACAAAATAACTGTAGTGAAAACTGTTTTAAAAAAAATCTCTTAATACAAACTTAAGTGTGACAGATAAACTTTGCATGATGGAAAGTGTGATGTTAATACATTAATAGTCTTCCTAAACAATGATCTCATTTTCCATTCACTCCAAAATGATGTTACAACATTTAAAAAGTCATCACAATCATCTTCATCACACCATATGTGAGGGAATCCACACTAACCTCATTAACTCTGATGGAATGCCCTGACTTACTCCTAACCCTGAAACAAAGTCTGAGCTCTTAAGCGTTTCAGCCAGTAGGGGGGGAGGGGTTGAACATTTTATTGGGCTTCATGAAGCTGTCAAACCTTGTAGGAAGTTGTATGTTGTCAGACATGAAGGAGAAAGTCAAACAGCTCCATAAACACACATTTCATCACATGAGAGAGCAGCTGGTAGATGCAGAGGTGGTCCAACGCAGCCACTTTAACTTGTCTTCACTGTAAGGGGGGTAGCGCAGACCGTTGAGTCTCTCCAAAGCCCAGCCACGCAGCATGCAGGACCGCCGGTGACTGAATGTCTCGAAGCCCCAGCGGCCATGGTAGCTGCCCCACCCACTGGCCCCTGCATGAACAGACACAAAACAGGGGAGACAGGTGAAGCTCCAGATTTCACACTGAAAAGCTTCTTAATATAAAGTTAAAAGAAGATGTAAAAAGACACATAACCATTACATAAACACTCCTAAACCTGTAGAAAGCCTTTCCAGAATAGTTAAAGCTGTTATAGCTGCAAAGGGTGAGCCAACATAATAATAAACCCTATGGAATGTCCAGATCTCTATATTGGAGAAACCAAACAGCCTCTCCACAGACGCATGGCTCAACACAGGAGAGCCACCT
>JAOXNZ010000021.1:24808654-24821212 GCA_028566095.1 Kryptolebias brasiliensis | reverse complement strand
AACAAAAAATAAGTAGTTATAAGAATTTCCTTTTAAAATAAAAAACATCAATTTTATAATACAAGCCATTTGTATTCTGATGGTCAAAAATTCAATAAAAAAATATCTAAAAATGGTTAGATTTTCTTTTTATAATTAGAGTATTAAAAAATGAAATTACTGACGAACAGAAGCAAATTAATGACCCATTTTCTCATATTTTGACACTGGAAGTGGCCATCAAGGTAGGAGCTCAAAGATCCCTCACCAAAATAAAACAGCCCTGTTGGTGTTGAAGGAAGGTAAACTCTATTCTGAGACGGGGGTTAAAGTAAGCTCTGTTCAGAAAAAATACATCTGCTATGAATAATATACATGACACAAACCAACACTACCAAAAACATAACCCCCTTGGCAGAGGTAATAATAATATGGTTTAAGACTACATGAAACTGCACAAGAATCAGAAGCGAATTTCAGATTGTCCTGTGGTACGGTCAAGTTATTCTACAGTCATGTTGTCTCCACTGCAACAGATTATTTTATTGTTTAGGTAAAATGGTGTATTTGTCCATATTTATTAATCACAGCCCATGTATGCCACTGAACAAAGCTTAAAGCCTTAACTCCAACAGAGCTTTGTTGCGCTATTGTCTTGCTGATGACTTCAGGTGTGAAAAGATGAGAAAATAGGTCATTAAATTATTTGCCAGTAATCATGTTGTTCTGTAATTTAAATATGGAAAGAAAATCAAACCATTTTTAAATATCAACTCTTTTTTGTTTGTCTACCAGAAATCAATTGACCACTTGTTTTTTGAGTTTCAATGGTTGTTCCTGATGAGAAAATCCAATTGCTAAAACACGTATAGATCTTTCTCCCTGATCAGCACTTTGATGTGTCTTGTAAATGTTTTAAAAATTCAAGGTAATCGGAAAAATAATCCAATATTTGATCAGAATTTCAGATTATCTGACACTAACATTTAGGCCTAGTAATGGATGCTCTCTTTAGTTTTATATGTGTTTTATACTAAATAGAAATCTAACCTGTTCAGTTTAAATAGTAACTATTCCCTAATACACATCTATATGCCAAAGGGATATTCCAGCCATTTTGAAGTTGGTTCTGTGTAAAAGTTATAAATAATTAATATCATACTTGTTGTAGGCAGCTCTTTGAACGACTTCAGATTGGGGAAATGGAGTTTAAGTTTGACAGGTGTGATGAGCTAACAGCTAGCCTGAATGAAGGCTAAAGTGAATCAATGCAGTTTTAAAACAGCTCAAATCTAAAGTAAAAAACATCTATAGTGGTTCATGCAAACATGACTTTAAAAACTTTATACCACCATCAGTTTCACATCTCACAGTTATTTACACAGAATACTGTAGTTATTTGCCAGCAGCAGGGACCTGTAGCACTTCTGGTCCATCTTGGAGGCACTTCAGACAGGAATTTCAAAATATTTCCACTGAAATATCCATATAGTGTGAAAGGAACAGCAGTATGTTGTTGTTGGATTGTTTTTTTGGCTTCTCCTTACTTCAGCGATTGCCACATCAGGAAAACTTGGCACAAATGATTTCCCAATTGTTTTATTGATTTACACTGAATGCTCTTCCTGATGCAACCTAGGCTCAAACCTGCAGCCTCAGGCTTACCTCTGAGCTACTGCAGCACCAAATGAACAGCAGTATAATGGTTTAAAAAACAGCATTTGCATGAACCGCTAATACATTTTCAAGGTGGCAAAATCCAGCCAGCCAACTGCGAATTCTGGCACTGTTCCAAATTGGCCAGTCTTTTATCACATTTAACCAAAGCAAGTTACCACTGCATCCATCCATCCAACCATCTATCCAACCATCCATCTAATCATCTAGCCATCCCCCATCATCCATCCATCCATCCAACCATCCATCCAACAAACCATCAATTCGTGAATCATTTATCTATCAATTCATCCATCCAAAATCCATTTATCTATCCATCCATCCATCCAGGCATCATTGATCCAACATCCATCCATTAATTCATCCATACATCTATTCATCCATCTATTCAATCATCCATTCATCTATCCATTCATTGTATCTTTTTTTTTTTTAAATGGACACATGGGGCCGTAACCCTTTGGAAAGCCTGTCTAGGACTGGGTTACTGTTACACATTAGAGAGAGGCAACCCTTTTCACTCCCCATCTAACCTATCATATATGCCTTTGCACTGTGGACAAAGTCTGAAGCTCCTGCACGCACAGAGACAGCTGCTTACCAACTCACCACCAATATGTAATTTATTTGTCTCTTTCTTGTTTACAGATGTGCAGTTTCTGCCATGTTTGTCCTGTTTGTGAAACAGTTTGCAAGCCTGGTGAGTACATTTATTTAGAGCCAATCATACCAGTAGCTGCACTTATTTTACCCAGTCATCCAGTAATATCATGAAACAGGTTTAAACTAGTTAAAGTTAAAGTTTCTAGAAAAAAAGAGCCCGTTGGAGTAGATGGTTGCATAACCTGAGGTTATAGGTTGACATCTACAATGGATTAACTTATAGAGTCAACCCAATTCAAGGTAGCTGCAACAGCAAACTGATCTTAGAAAAAAATAAATGGCTATAACTCAGCCAATTTTACAAATATTGAGCTAAGATTTGGTGTGGTAGTAACTGAGCATTATCCCCAACACATACTTTGTGCAACATCTTTGCTTAAAACCTTTACATTAACTTTTAAAGTTAAACCTGTTTGTCTATTAGCAAAATGTCTCATAAACCAGAAGATATATTTTAATGAAAATCTCAGAACATAATTATTGACTGTACATTTATCAGTCAACAGATTAACTTTTGGGGTCAATCCATTCAAGATGGTTGCCACAGCTAATCAAACCTAAAACATTACTATACAGTGAGTTCTACAAATGTTGAGCTAAAATTAGTGTGGTAGTGGCTTAGAGTCATTCACATGGTTTAACATAAAACAGCTACAACTGTCATTTTTCATCATAATATAATCTTCCTAGCCTAATGCTAGGATTTAAGGATTGAACTGACTCTGGATCTGTTTTAAACTGAATTAGATTTATGATTTGGAATTTTTGCTACTTTGTATAGTGTCCTAAAATTACTTTTGTTGTGAACTGGCATTACACTGTATTAATAAACTGCTTTGAACTGAAATACATAATAAAATACTCTAAAGTGTGCACAAAGCTAAAGACAAAGCAACAGAGTCAGGTGTTTGTTTCAAACAGTCTGCATTACTTAGGAAGGTCATTTATTTCTGCCTGATCAGACATATTGCCTGAGATGTTAGTAGCTTTACCTCACTCGTTGTCTTTTCTATCCAGGAGGATTTGTTGACGAAGTCACAGGATCGATCTATAAGTAGGTCTTATTTACACCCATCCAAATCATGTTGAAAAATGTTTGAACTAGTCTGTTAACACTTCACCTCTTCACCAACAGGACTGTAGCTGACGTCTTTGATGATGATGACGATGATGCCAACTGAAGCCAACCATATGTTGCCACCATGTGGCCAAACTAATAATTACACTTCTGATTTTTGTTGTCTTTATCTTTGATCCTTGAGAACCTTACACATTTGCTCAAGAAAAACTGAATAAAAGTTGTTAAGCGATGCCGAAGTATATTTGTGTACTGTTAATGCCTGACAAGTTCTACTTTTAAGGAAACTCTAATTAAAGCTATTCTGGATTATGTTAAATAAAAAGACTTGAAATTTTTCTTGATCAGTGCATTGGTTCATTAAATGCTCAATAGTTTAAAGCCCAAATTCACTAAAAATGTGAAGCACCGGTTGTTTTGTTCCATTTTTGTACATCATTTGCACCTTCTATCTGCTTCTTGTCAGCATCACATTCACAAAGCAAATAGTACTAATTATGTGTTGGCACAAACATTTTTTATTTATTATCCTTTATTTAACCAGGCAAATCTGATTCTTTTTCAAGGGAAGCCTGGGCCTGAAGGCAGCCTAACATGCATGTTTTTAGACTGAGGGAGGACCCAGAGAAAACCCATGCAAACACTCGGGGCCTGAACCCAGGACCTTCTTGCTGTGAGGCAACAGTGCTAACCACTAAGCCGTTGTGCTGCCCTCAGTTCAACAGGAACAGTTTGCATTCTTCTGCATCAGAGCATGGTTGTTCTTATTGCAAAACGTAAAACTGACTTTCAGACACAACACAGCAGGTACAAAAGTGACAGAGTGAGAAAAATGTTTTTCTCACAGGTCAGCTCCACATTTTAACAGATGGTGCTCCTTAAAACTACATGAACAACATGGTGTTTCTAAAAGAATGAGCGACATGTGTTTTGTAGACCATTGTTGTATCGTTCCATATTCACTTAATAAACTAAAGGCCAAGCAATCTTTGAAGGAATGCATATTGCCTGCCACATTTCATGTCCAAGTTTTAAACTAAGATCATCTAAATAGTTGAAATGATGGAGTTATAACTGTTTTGGTCAAACCTTAAAAATAATACACAATCTTACACCAGGACTGTGCAGGGACCTTTGAAGGGGCAGGTGCTCAAACATTTAAAAGGGGAAAATAGTGCATGGTTATACATGAAAAACATTGAAAAACAAAAACAAGTGGCAAAGCTCACCTATACTTGAGACGTATGCCAAAATTATTATTCCAACAATGAATGTATTGTTTTTTCTGTCTTTGTTTAGGTAGGTACCTGAAACCTCAAAGTAGATGAACAATAACTAAAAGCAGCAAAAAAACTAGCTAATAAAGCTAATAATGGCAAAAGACTAGCCATTTTGTAGCTACATAACACTCTTAATTGAATGGCTTCAAAGAGCTGTGACCACCAAGGAGCATTGGTTAGAATGCACAATAAAGATGTTACTTCAGTTCTCTTTAGGTTTGTACAGTTTGTATAGGTGTGTGTGTGGTTCTGAAACAGAGAAACAAAATATGTAGATTCCAAGTAGTAGTTTGATTGCAAAAAACATATGAGAAATTAAAAGACAATAGTGTGAATATTAAATCAGAATTCATACAATTATAAAACTCAAATTATGAAAACTAGCAAAGAACCTACATTTTATTTGGTTGTGTTCAAAGGTGGAAACTCACATTACTGTAATATAATATCAATATTAATTTAGTGTATTTTGTCATTTTTAAGTAATTAATCCAGTCTGTACTTTTACTATTACTTGAGTATGTTTTATTTCAAATATTGTCTGTAGTTATACCTAAAACCCCATCTGTTACTGAATAAACAAATGTGAATGTAATAATGTAAATTAAAAGAAAAAAAAACACACCATATGCACAGTGACTGGATCTGTTCCTCACCAGTCAGCCGGTGTATGATCCGGCTAGAAGTGATGATGAGCCATGAAGGATTTCCATCCATCCATCCGTTCGTCCGTCTGTCCGTCTGTCTGGACAAGTTCTTGTCAAAGCTCTAATTTGATAACCTTTTAACATAGAAATGTCAAACTGCACAACTGGACCCCTTTATGAAAACCTTGTCCGTGCACTAACTCTGCATTGAAGGAATATTAAACTGCAGAGCTGGACACCTCATGTGTCAAGAATGATCCCTATTGATTTCAAGGTCACAGGGTCAAAGGTTAATATCACAAGTGAACCCTTTGTGAAAACCTTGTCTTTGCTCCAACTCTAGACACACGTATTCAAGACTGTTGTGTGAGGGAATTAATGCTTTGGATTTTGATTACAATTTTCTGACGGGTGTATGTGTTATTGGTGATACTTTTCTTTAAGTAATTTTTTTAATCTGGTTATTTTACCTTTACTCAAATATATTTTATTTCAAGTATTGTTCTTAGTTACCCCATTCATTACTAAGAAAAAAATGTGAATGTACACTGTTCATGTTAGTAGTTGAGAGTGATCCTCAACTTATACTCTGGGAGCTAACTGATGGCACAAGATCTGTGTTTAAAACTTTACCAATAACTATTGGCGTCAACTTTGTTGGCAAAATATCTCATGAACTATTGGACAAATGTTAATGAAACTTCATGAAAATAATCAATGAATGTATCTGTACAATTGATTAAATTTTGAATTCACCTGATTTCAAGACGGCCAACCACAGCCAACTGACCTTAGAAAACACATAAATAGCTACAATTCTGCCATTGTTACAGATATTGAGCTAAAATGTGGTGTGAATTGTCCCTAACACATACTTAAAGGGCAACACATTGCCCAACACATTTTGCTTAAAACCTTGGAATTAACTGTCAGTGTCCACCCTGTTTGTCTGTTAACAAAATATCCCATAAACCATGAGACAGATTTCTATGCAATTCTCAGAAATTAAATATACATCTACAAATAATTAATTTTTGGACATTTCAAGATCAACATCACAGCTAATAAACCTTAGCCAACACAGACATAGCCTAAACTCAGCCAGTTTCACAGATATTAACCTAAAGTTGAGTGTGGTAATAGCTGAAACTCATCCCCAATACATATTTTGTGTGCTATCTAAACCTTGACATTATGTGTTGAAGTCAACCCTGTGTGTCTGTTAACAAAAAAGCTCATGAACCACTGGATAGATTTTAATAGAATTTTTAGAAATTAATCATTGGCTGTACATCTACAGCTAAACTTTTGCATTAACTCAGTTCAAGATGGCTACCACAGTTAATTAACCTTAAAACCTCTGGTAGTAGCTGAGAGTTGCCCCCACAAATCCCTAAACAAAATGCGTCCATTATCATTCATTACCTTCCATCTATTATATGCCGCTAGTTCCAGAGTCAGGTTGTGGAGGCAGCAGTTGGAGCAGGGAGGCCCAGACATCTCTTTCCACAGTCACCTCTTCCAGCTCATCCAGGAGGATTCCAAGACATTCCCAGGCCACCCAAGAAAACCATAGACTCTCCAGCATTTCCTGAGTCTTCCCCAGGGTCTCCTCACAGTTAGACATGCCCGGAATACCTCCCTAGGGAGGCGTCATGGGGACATCCTTACCAGATGGTTGAACCACCTCAATTGGCTTCTCTCAATGTGGAGGAGCTCTACTCTGAGTCCCTCCCAGTTAACCGAACTTCTCACCTTTTCTCTAAAGGCTACGGCATACTTCATAAAATGTCAAAAAGTCAGTTCACTGTCACGTGATTGTGAGCTGTTTGTGTTCACGCACCTTTCATACTCCACAAGACACTCAAATCAGAACAACTGGAAGCTTCTACATTGTTAAAATGTGTTTCTCCCCGCCGGCTTCTCAATTCTCCTGTCCTTGTACAAATGTTTGCTTCCTTTACTGGGACTAGACATGTTGATTAAACAGACTGAGACAGTACACGCCAATTGGCATTTGCAATTATGATAGTGCACAATAATGAGCAAACGAAGAGAACGTGTCCCGACGCTGCCCGGCCAAGGCGCACTTTCTCCACAGCCACGAAGAGCCGCCTGTGTCTTTGTGGCCTTTTTAAGTTCATAGGTTTATAAGTTTTGCTGGAACAGTTGGAAAGACCTCTGTTTTTCCTAACAGCCTCGGCCAGCTGCTTCTCAGCGGAGCAGTAGAAGCAAAATGACTCCATTAAAGCTCACTGGCTTTTCCGCATAAACTCGCCCATAACAACTTCTGACCAATCACAAAATACTTAGCACAAACCTCTGTGCAAAAAAGTTCAGCCCAGGTCTTCTGTTACAAAGGACGAAGCTGCTATGAGAACAAAAAGGATGCAATTTTCATCACGCAACCATGTGACTTTGTGACTTCTCATGGAGTATGGAAAGGCCTTAAGGGAGAACCTAGCTACCCTGCGGAGAAAACTCATTTGGACTGCCTGTATCTGAGATCTTGTTCTTTCGGTCACTACCCAAAGTTTATGACCATAGGTGAGGGTAGAAACGTAGACTGGTAAACAGAGAGTTTTCCCTTAAAGCTCAGCTCCCTCTTCACCACAATGGAGCGGTACAGAATACACAATACTGTGGAAGCTGCACCCATCTGTTTGTCAATCTTACACTCCATTCTTCCTTCACTCGTGAACAAGACCCCGAGAAACTTAAACTGCTTTACTTGAGGCAGCATCTCATTACAAACCCGGAGAGAGCAGTCCACTCTTTTCCCATTGAGGACCATAGCCTCAGATTTGGAGGTGCTGATCCTCATCCCAGCCACTTCACATCTGGCTGCAAACCGCTCCAGTGAGAGCTGGAGACCATGGCACGATGACACTAACAGAACCACATCATCTGCAAATAGCAATCATTTTATTTGACAGAATATTAGTCAAATTAAAATGTAGATAAAAATCCTCCCCATTTGTCTGGGCTTGGGACCGACACCTGTTCTCAGTGGCTGGGTTCATTTTTTGTGTGTGTTTCAATGATTTGTAAAAAGTGTATCAAAATAATATAAAATGTTTTGTATATTCTGTTTAAAAATAGAAACATGACTTCTACTATAGAAAATGTTTCCTTATAAAAAAGTTATAGATTAAATTGTTTAAACAATAAATAAATTAAACATTTGAATAAAATAATAATTATAAAATGTATAAAATAAAATTTAAAAATGTATAAAAATAGAAACACTTTTTGAATTTGTCTGTGCATTGGGGTTTACCCCGGTAAACGAGAGGGTAGCCTCCCTCCACCTTTGTTTGGGGGGACGGGTTCTGACTGTTGTTTGTGCTTATGCGCCTAACAGCAGTTCAGATTACCCATCCTTTTTGGAGTCCTTAGAGGGTGTGCTAGAGAGCGCTCGTCATGGGGACTACCTTGTTCTACTGGGGGACTTCAATGCTCACGTGGGCATTGACAGTGAGACCTGGAGAGGTGTAGTTGGGAGGAACGCCCCCCCTGATCTGAACCCGAGTGGTGTTTTGTTATTGGACTTCTGTGCTCATCATGGATTGTCCATAATGAACACCATGTTTAGGCATAAGGGTGTTCATATGTGCTCTTGGCACCAGGACACCGTAAGGGTTGCTGAGGGCTGCTGTCAGGCTGAAGAAGGAGTCCTATTGAGTCTTTTTGGCCTATGGGACCCTGGAAGCAGCCGATGGGTACCGGCAGTCCAAGTGTAATGCGGCTCACGTGGTTGCTGAGGCAAAAACTCGGGCACGGGAGGAGTTCGGAGAGGCCATGGAGAATGACTTCCGTACGGCTTCAAGACAATTATGGTCCACCATTGGGCGTCTCAGGGGGGGAAGCGGTGCACCATCAACACTGGAGATGGTGTGCTGCTGACCTCAACTCGGGACGTCGTGGGTCGGTGGGCAGAGTACTTTGAAAACTTCCTCAATCCCACCAGCACGTCTTCCAGTGAGGAAGCAAAGCCTGGGGACCTTGGGTTGGGCTCTCCAATCTTTGGTGCTGAGGTCACTGAGGTGGTTACGAAGCTCCTCAGTGGCAAGGCCCCAGGGGTGGACGAGATTCGCCCGGAGTTCCTTAAGGCTCTGGATGTTGGGGGCTGTCTTGGTTGACACAACTCTGCAATATTGCGTGGACATTGGGGGCAGTCCCCCTGGATTGGCAGACCGTGGTGGTCCCCCTATTTAAAAAGGGGGACTGCAAAGTGTGTTCCAACTATAGAGGGATCACACCCCTAAGCCTCCCTGTTAATTCAGGGGTTCTGGAGAGGAGAGTACACTGGACTTGGAGAAGGCATTTGACCGTGTCCCTCAGGGTGTCCTGTGGGGGGTACTGCGGGAGTATGGGGTACCAGGCCCTTTGATACGGGCTGTTAGGTCCCTGTATGACCGGTGCCAGAGCTTGGTCCACATTGGTGGCAGTAAATCAGGCTCATTTCCGGTGAGAGTTGGACTCTGCCAAGGTTGCCCTTTGTCACCGATTCTGTTCATAACTTTTATGGACAGAATTTCTAGGCGCAGCCAAGGTGCTGAGGGGATCCGTTTTGGTGACCTAAGGATCGCGTCTCTGCTTTTTGCAGAAGATGAGGTCCTACTGGCTTCATCAAATCGTGATCTCCAGCTTTCACTGGATCAGTTCGCAGACGAGTGTGAAGCGGCCAGGATGAGGATCAGTGCCTCCAAATCCAAGACCATGGTCTTGAGCTGGAAAAGGGTAGAGTGCCCTCTCCAGGTCGGGGAAGGGGTCCTGCCCCAAGTGGAGGAGTTTACGTATGTCGGGGTCTTGTTCACGAATGAGGAAAAAATGGAGCAGGAGATCGATAGGCGGATTGGTGCTGCGTCTGCAGTGATGCAGGCATTGTACCGATCTGTCATGGTGAAAAAGACAGCTGAGCCAAAAGACAAAGCTCTTGATGTACTGGTCGATCTACGTTCCTACCCTCATCTATGGCTTTGGGTAGTGACCAAAAGAACGAGATCACGAATACAAGCAGCCGAAATTAGTTTTCTCCACAGGGTGTCTGGGAGGAGACCTAGGGGAAGACCCAGGACACGATGGAAAGACTATGTTTCTCGGCTGGCCTGGGAACGCCTTCGGATTCCCCCGGAGGAGCTGGCCCAAGTGGCTGAGGAGAGGGAAGTCTGGGTCTCTCTGCTTAGGCTGCTGCCCCCGCGACCCGACCCCAGATAAGCGGAAGAAAACGGATAGATAAATGAATAACACTTAAAAATATATAACAAAAATAAATTAAATACATAAATAAATAATTAAATTAAATTAAATGAATAGTTTGTTTCTGGTGATTAAAAAAAAGAAATTATAGTTGTGCAACTGAAACACCATTTCTCCTCATTTTGCTTGAGTTTCTTTCTGGTGCTTGTACTGGCACCATCTTGATGTAGTGAGGAACTTTTTAAATCACCTCCACAGTGAAATGGTTTCTGATTGGAGCTCTGCTGGTTCTGGGCGCTCCACCTTGGTTGGTAGATGTTCTGGAGCTGAATCATGTTTTGACAAAACAGATTTGTCAGTTTCTGTTGGATGTTGTCTTCAGTTCTCACAACTGAGACAAATTGCAGAGCAGTACTTTCAGATTGTACACCAACCAATTGATTGGGATCACTTGCAGTTTAGGAGACAGGAAGTTCAGAAAAATCTTGGTCAGAGATTTCCACCATTCCTGAGACTGACACTGGAGTTACTAGTGACCTTTTTTGCATCATCAGCCTCAGTCACTGTGGAAACTGTAAGATTTTCTTCCGTTTCAGCATCCAACACAGTTTGCAGAGCTGTAATTTCAAGTTGTCCAAAAACTGAGGGATTGTTCTGTTTTGATGGTTCTGAGACAGGTTGTTCCACAGCAATCTCAATTTCTTCAGAAACATTTTGATTTTGAACTTTTCCTTTATCTGGGGATGTCTCCAGCTCAGTAACCTCAGAAAGTGCAGGAATAGTTTGTTTTTTTAGCTGCTTCTGGGGTAGGAAATTTTAACCATGGAGGTTCAACTTTCTCAGCTTTCTTTTTGTCTTCCAAGAATTTTCGTAAGCCCCTGAACTCACCTTCCGGCTGAGTGATAAATTCGTCTTCACTGTCTTCAGAGCTGTCTTGACAAAGATAGAAAATGGCATCATCACTACCTTTGTATGGGTAAATGACAATCCCATCTGGAAAGTCGCTCAGTTCGGCCTCCACAATATCGCCACACATAATTTTCTTGAGGAGGTGTCCGTGAGTGTAAGATGGGTCTCGTAATCCATTTTAGGAGTTGGTCTCTTCGTCAAAATTGTGAAATGTAACTGGTTATATTCAACCTTGGTAAGTCTCAGACTATGTTCCCAGTTATCTCAATTGTGTTGTGTCTCAAACAAACTCATTTGTGTGTAGAGAACTTTGATTGAACTGATGATGTCATCATGTCCTTTGATGCATTTGTCCTTTGATCTTTGGTGCAGAGCTGGAGTGATGTCACATTTTTATGATGTCTTTAATTTTTGTTAATGAACATTTAAAGTGCATTGTTTTTAGATGTTAGAGACTCTAAATAAGCTAATAATAATACCCAGTTAGTCGTTGAAAGTGACAAAAGGTGGCTTAAACTCAAATACAATAGAAGAATAGAATTTATTGTCAGTGCACACATTTACAATGAGATTAAAAATGTGTGTTTGTCAGTTTTTATTATTAAGTCTATGTCTAAAATAGTTTATTCTCATTATTTAAAGGAAAACTGTTTATATACTTTTTTCAAAGGTATCAATTTGCTCTAAAAACTGTTAGTCTTTATGAAAACAAAATAAAACAAGAAAAAAAAAAACAACAAACTGCTGTCAGAACAGTTCAATCTTCTAGAATTCACACAGTATAAACCCTAGTTAACCCTGTTGCTAGGCAACATCAGACAGAGACAAAGGTTTTAGGATTTTTTATTTAAAAAAGTGCCAGATACATTAAGGTTGTGTTTGAAATATTCCCTCGCTTACTATAAAATATAAATATTATTGAAAGGGGGAATAGAGACGTTGTGGAGAGTCAAGGCCTCAGTGGTACCAGTGGTCATCGGAGCACTTGGTGCTGTGACCCCCAAACTGGAAGAGTAGCTCCAACAGATCCCAGGAACAACCTCAGTGATCTCTGTCCAGAAGAGCGCAGTCCTAGGAACAGCTAAGATACTGCATTGAACCCTCAAGCTCCCAGGCCTCTGGT
>JAOXNZ010000021.1:24611869-24625045 GCA_028566095.1 Kryptolebias brasiliensis | reverse complement strand
GTCCAGGGTGTCCCCCGCCTCTCGCACAGTGACTGCTGGAGATAGGCACCGGCTGCCCGTGACCCGGAATGGAAAAGCGGGTAAAGAAAATGGATGGATGGATGGATGGAGTTTACTTAGCTCGCCCAGCTGGTGAGACCACTCCCTGGGCCCTGAGCTTGTGGCGCCGTCCAACAAAACCTCTAAGGGTGTGACAGAAGTGCTGGCATGAACACAGCTACGATATGCCAACATCACATAAGGTAGAAGGGTATCCCAGTTTAGCTGGTTGTCCTCAACAAAAAGGGAAAGCATAGACAAAAGAGTTTGATTAGACTTTTCATCCAATCCATCAGACTGAGGTGATATGGAAATGTGCCAGGGTTATGAACGTGCAGAAGTCTACATAATTCTTTAAACACAGTTGATTATCGGTCTCAACCTTGATCTGAGTGAAACGTCCTGAAAAGACACATCCACTCCTCTGTCACAGCCTTAGCAATAATTTTTGCCTCCTGATTAGGAAGAGGAATAGCTTATGTTCACTTTGAAAAATAGTCCCCCACAACCAAGATATACTTGTTATTTTCTCTGTTTGAGGAAGTGGGCCAAAACTGTCAACAGTGACACGTTCAGACGGCCTAGATGTAACAAAGAGCTGCAAAGGTCCGCATAGATGACCCCCTTGATTTTTACAAGACCCATAATTTACACATTCTTTGGCCCAAGTCCTGACATCTTTAAAATACCCTGCCCAATTGAAACTGTCTTTAACCTTCCTCTGTGTTGAGGCGGTTATCAATGAAATAAGGAGACAGCTGGTAACAATGACAAACTTTATTACATGAGTGCTATCAGGTCAGATGCCATTAGAGGATTGCTTCACTCTACTCCAGTCTCATTATTCTCAGTTTTACCACTACAGTCTCTTCTGCTCCATGCTGTACAGCAGTGCCATCTAATGACCAGAATCAGCAACAAAACAGAACAGAACACATGCATTCACTGTGTAAAGTTCAGAACACATCATCCTGCAGTTTCGGTTCCCCTAAATGACCGCCAGTAGGAACATTGTGCAGCTGTCGTAGAACTTCAGACATTATAGACTGAGGCAACACAACCTGAACCTGTGATGCAGCATCTCAGTGTGCTGGAGCCATATGCACAAGCCTATTCCTTTGTATTTGAAGCTGAGTCCACAAGGGATCAAATCTTTGCAAATCAGGATCCTCTGGCATCATGCCAATGCTAGACAGCTTTTGACACTCAATTACGCTCAGGATCATTAATTTGTGCCTGTGATAGTTCATCCATTCAGATGCCTGACCAGTTTGCATTAAGGATTCCTCCTGCACTGAACCAACCTGTTCTATTCTGCATGTCTGATTGTGAAAAACAAGATTAGCAGAGCACTTCTTCTTTTCAATAGCAGATGGTAATCCAGAATGTGCATCTGCATTACTATTCAGTTTACCTGGCTGATTGACAATCTTATACTAAAATTAGCTAGCTGTTTCACCCATCTGGTCAACTTCCAAGCCCTGTAAATTATGCACCCATTGGAGCAAATTGTGGTTAGTTCTCAAAGCAACCTCTTTCCCCAACAAACAATGTTTAAAGTGCTTTGTGACTGTGACCATACTTAGGAGTATGGTTCTTTTATTGTTGTAGCATATTTGTGTTCCTGCTTTATAAGGCTGCTGCTAGCATATGTAACAACTTGCACGTGTCCACCTTCTTCCTGAAATAAAAACATCCCCAATGCCAACATCACTTGCATTATTATCCAAAATAAATTGTTTGTTGGGATCTGGATACACCAACACTGAAGCTGTTATCAAACTAAGTTTATTAAAAGCATTTTGACAGTTTTGGGTCCTATGAAAATGCTTCCCTTTTTCTATTAGCTGATGCAAAGGACAGGCAATGTCTGCAAACCCACAAACAAAACACCTTTAAAAAAATGCCAATCTTAAAATAGTCTGAACTTCAGACTGTTGTATTGGTACTGGCCATCCTCTCACTGACTCAACCATCATGGCAGGATCTGGTATAACCCCTTCACCAGAGATCACACGCTCCTAATAATGGACTTGTGTAGAAAACAAGTTGCACTTGGATGGTTTAACTTTAAGATCTTAATTTAAACAACACTTTATCAAGAAGTGACAGATATTCCTGAAAAGTACAGCCAAACACAATATCATCCAAGTAAACCAGACAATCAGTCCATTGTAAATCAGCCAGAATAAGATCGCTTAAACACTGAAATGGACTTTAAATGTAATCAAACTAAGCCAACACAAACATGGCTATACCTCAGCCAAATCTACATGAGCTTAAATTTGGTGTGGTTGTAGCTGAGAGTCATCCACAACACATATTGTGAGCGCTAACATTGCGCGCATATGATCGTGAATTAAACAGTTATGCACGATCTTAATAGCATAAGATGATGTTAGCTTAAAACGCTGACATGAAAGGCGACGGGTGATATGCATTGCTAGGTCTTTAATTAACTGACTGAATAAAGAATGAAATAAAATCGAGTATAAAAAACATACACGTAGACGCGGTTTCCCATCGAGTCGCTGACCCCCATCCTCTGCAAAGAGCGTGCGCGGTCACGGGTGCGTCGCGCGTTCCCGCTGTTTTGCTGTCACGAGCTTTATCCGAGCCGTGAGCTGGACGTTTCAACTGACACCATTCATTTTAAGCAAGTTTAGTTTGTGACACAAAGGCAGCGCTACAATTTTCTATCGTTGGTTGGCAAGTCATACTCTGCTGTTGTTCCGGGCAGCCGGTGATGTACTCCAATAACTGAATGGTAATGCTAGCCAGCTAGCTAGCTAGCTGTTAGATAGCTTAACGTTGCGTGACTCGAAGTAAGTTATCATTAGATTAACGGACGGCATTCTATTTAACACATTTGACTGCAGTCATCTCGGAGACATCTAAACAGTGGGTGTTTTTAACTTCAGACACATACAACTGTAGATGTTACGCGCCTTTTCCGATCATAGCAAGATAAGGATTGAATGAAATAACGTTAGCTTCCCGTAGCAGCGGAAACGAGCCAGCTACCAAGGATAACTTCTCCTGCTGCAGGTTTTCCTCTACCATCCAGCGGATCCAGCCAGTGCTCCCGGGGCTACCCAGCCACAAGTAGAAAGCGTCTTCAGCTCGACAACATTCAGGCATTCATAAAGCTGTAAGGACCAGCTCATTCTAAGCTGTCCGTCTTGAGTCCTGTGGCTGCCCAGAGTCGGGTTGTTTTACGGAGAAGGCCGGAGTCTGTGAGGACAGAAAGCTGCAAACATGCCGGCTGTGTCGAAGGGAGACGGGATGCGCGGATTAGCGGTTTTCATCTCGGACATTAGAAACTGTGAGTGACTTTATTTTGTCTGCTAATTGCTGCCGAGTTGTTTCTTTTAAAGATATTGACACATGTTGGTCACTAGTGGTGGCGCACAGCTGCAATCGTCTCAATGTTTGTTTTCTCTTTTAATTTTTCCAGTTAGGTTTTCAAAGAGCTTCATGATGTTTAAGCTTTATTGAACTTTCAAATGAAACCAGGTTCATATATGTGGGTTAAAAAAAAGTTAAAATGAAAGGTTTTGAATTTCTTTTGAACAATGTGAAAAACTGTCACAAATATTGTCATAAATTCTGCATATTTTTACAGATTTGCCATGAAACCTTCAGAAAATGTCCTTTTGATTGTTCAGAAGGTTTTTCATTGGGTTAGAATAATATTAACCAATAATTTTTTTATTAAATACCTGGGGAAAAAACTTTGATTCAGTCCAAAGATTGAGTTTGTTACTGCAGTAAATTATTTTGTCATTTCAGCATTTTTCTGGAGAGAATATGGACTGACAAATGAAACTGATGAGTATTTAGCTTATTGGTGAAAAAGTCTTTTTGCTCCTTCAGGAAAATGAAGCAGTCTTTGTTGGAACAAAAGTTCAAAATTACACCATGGTAGAGATGGACCAATTTATTCAGCCGATATTGGCCACTTTAAGAAATTGGCCTGTGCTAACCTAACAGATTACCAAGTAGGAAGATGAAGATTTATGTAAATAAAAATGCTCTTCTGTAGATTATTTTTATGTGTACAAGTTCTTCTAAGGGTTGTTAAATATATGATTTATATAAATGAAACAATTATTGGTGTATTTTGCAAATTGAAAAATGCATATTGACCAAAACAAAAATCTGTGTCGTATATCAGCCACCAGCTTCCTTGATTTCTACTATATTGGAAAACCCATCGCTTGACCTTTACACTGTGGCTAAACAACTAGATGACAAATGGAATTGTGGGTATTTTTCCTGTTTGTGATCAATCCAGATTCCCATGAATCCAGCTAACTAGTCAAGAAAAATATTTTTTTTCTTTTAAGGGAAATGAAGGAAAATCACAAATTCAGTCATGGGAACCAAGATGGCAGCTGAGTCAGCGCTATACAGTAACATATCCTAACTACTTTTGAATTTAAAAACTAAGGATAATTATCCTGAACATTTGTAAGATATTAGAAATCTGCACTATCCTGATGAAGGAGCTGTATTTTCTCAGGTTAAAGAGAGCCTTGAAATTTTAATTACAGTTAGTTTAATTCCTTTAATCTGATAAGTCAGCTGTCTTCACACAGCAGCATTAACTAAAGCTTGTTGGGTATCCAGCTCATTTTCCTGCCTTTTCAACAGGGTAAAGTGAGAACCAAAACTAACCCGTCCTGTGAAAGACCCCCTTCTTATGATCACTCAACAACTTTTATTAAAACAAGCTTTCATTAAATATTTTATCATTGATATATGCAGAATAACAACAATCGCAATGGAGAAGTAACTAATTCAAACATCCTTGTGCAAAACACTTGCTAAGTTTTTATTAAAAGCCAAAGCAATGTATTGTTTTCGCTGAGCTTGAAATACTTTTTAGATATATTTTTAATTTAGCTGCTATTTCACGCCCACTTTTGTTCACAATGCCCTTGAAGTTTTCTCCTATCGAGTAACAATGTTAACTGTACTTGAGAATCCATCTTTGTTTAGTTAAAACCTAGATTAGATGTAGTGTGACATAGGGTCAACAGTTATGGCAGAGATGGACTTGGCCTCCTGGTGAAATTTTTCCTCATTATCTGAGAAGCTCCAAACTCTCCTCCTTCAAGCGTAGTCAGGATTTGGCTCGACTCAATCTCAGATCTGCTTATCTCTAACCAGCCCTGCTTCAGCTGCGTATAATACCTCTGTCAGCTTTTCTACAGCTGTGCTTCAAGTTATTATTTAACTTTTCATAAGACCATTGGATTAGCTAAGGCTGTCTCCACTCATGTTTTTAAGTAGTTATGAAAACAAAAGGCAAGACCTTCACCTTCACTGCTGTTCGTTTTTCTTTTTGGAGTGAACAAAAGAAATTCAGACTTTCTTTCAGTTCCACTCGGATTGACTTTTAATGTCACATTTTACAGCAACAAAGCTGAGATTTCAGTGTCAGTAAGTGAGCTAATTGTTAATAAATATGTGTTGTGACAACACTGACACTGTGTCAACTTATATCCACTAATAGTTGTTTATAAAACCAATGGTGGTATTTCAGTTTAGGTGGTATCTCACTGGGCTGTGACTGTTGGGGAGACTAGTTGTGACTCAAAATTGTGAGGAAAATTTGTGAGTGTTGAGCGGTGCAGCCGTGTTTTGAGCAGTCAGGTTTTGAAAATCGTGGCCTTTTTTTGTGCCCACGGCTCGCAAAACTGCATTCTTGATCATGCTAATTATTTTGTTGCCCACCTCCACCCTCATCGTACCTTGGTGATGAGGGTGAAGATTGGAGTTATTTTAAGATGGCAAAATCCACATGTATTGAGGAGCAAGTAATGACTAGTCAGAGCAGACCAACTTCTAAAGCAGACTTTACCTCCTAAATGCCAAAATTTCATAGTGGGTTAGTGTGGAAACTATTTTCTAAATTCTGGCACGGTTGTCAGTTTTGTTTTACATGATGATGATAAAATAATAACCATTTAATGCAAAAATGATGGTGGCATATTGTATAGTTGTCAATTTAGCATTACATGTTGTTGTTTTGTCTTTCAGTAAAAAAAAAAAATGCTACAGCTAGCTGCTTCTATTTTTACTTGCAAATAACCACAGACTTTCATGTAAATAACCACGCGATGCAGACTTGACAGCAATGTAGCTTTAGGAAATGGTCTTCACACAAAAAACCGTTGACAGCGGCAACCCACCTTGATCTTAGCTGCATTCAGACTTGCCATTTGCTCATCAGTCCCATCAGATTCGTATACTGTTTCTCTAAACTAAGGTCATTTAAAAATCTATCTACAGCAGGTAAAATATTAATTGTTCATAACTTTTCCACAGAACCCAAAATGTCTGAAATATCCCGTAAAGTTTTGCTGGGGGGTGTTGTGCCCAAAATTCGCCAACTTTCTCTAATATAAACTAATAGTGAACAGAAGTAGGCAAAAACATGAACTGTTCCTCCAGACTGTTCAGGTTCCTGACAGAACAACCCCATCCTGTGAAGGTGGAACAAACATAAAGCAAACCCCAGATTTCTAAATTTGTTAGATGTCTTAAAAGTGCTTTTTATGCCTTCATGAACATCAACCTCTCACATCTCTCTCCAACATGAATGTTATGAGTGTCCATGCACAGTACATCTTCTATATTGTAATTTTTTTCCCAAATATTTTGTTTTCATCATGAACTATGAGACCGCTCTAAAACCATCTAACTCAGACAAACAGGGTTCCTACACAGTCCTGAAAGTTCTGGGTTTAAAGGACATTGAGTTTGGAAAAACATTTTCTAAAGATAGATTTTCTAAAATCAAAAACTCAAACAGCAGAGAGAATGCTTTTAAAATCGATTATAAAATATGGACCTAACAGAAATTTTGTGCAGAAATTTTAAACTAGCCCTTCCTTTGTTTTACTTTACTTCCAAAATCAGGCCCTTTGGAAGGAAAATGTAAAGAAAGGATGAATAACTCAAAATGTCTGCAAAGTACTATAGTAAGTTTTAGTTTACATTATGAGATACCATGTGAACTACATAAAACTTAAATATGTGCTATATAAGGTCTGAAAACAAATGCTTTTTCTTTTTTACTCCGAATCAGAACGGAGTACTGAAAAACATTTCAACCATATAAATAAGACCACAAACTCTTTACAAAAACAGACAACAAGTCTTCCTTTATTCCAGAACTTGTCATTTCCTGCTGTCTGTCATTTGTGTACAGTCTGCTGTATTTATTGTAAATGTTTGAACTTTGTTAAAAATCAAGAAATCTGAGTTTAGAAAAGTCTGGAAAATTAAAAAGGTGGAGGAACCCTGGACAAAAAAATTGTCAGGCAAGAAAATTCAGTCCTTATTCCTGTAACTGTAACCATTTTAAAAGTGGTTAGATTACCAAAATTAAAGTCCTCAGTCAGTCAGTGTACCGTATTTAGGCTTCAATCAGATGTTGCCATTTTATGTTTATATATTTTATCAGAATTTGTCAAGTTATGTTTGAGCAGGTTAGGTCAATTTTAAAGACTAAATCCATGTAAAAGCCCACCCTTGTGATCAGTTTAGAACAGTGGTTCTCAAACTTTTCATAATGAGTACCTCTTTAGAAAACACTAAGTAACCACTATTATGACAGCCTGAAATGTTTTGAACAAGTAAACTGGCTACACTACTTAAATGCCTAATTCTAACTGAAAAACCAAACTCGCTTCTTTATTCTAACCTTAACCCTTCAACTAACCCAACTGGGACACACAACGAGGCCTGATCATCCTTGGCTCGGTCTTCCTTAGATAAAGACTGAAACACACAATGAACTCAAGGTTCACTACTGAGGACACGTCTAACAGCAAACCTAAAGACGCTTTGTTTGCTAAAAACAAAATAAATGTAACAATCTGTACATTTTAACTCCTGGGCTAAACGAAGGAGATGAGATCTTGATTGACATGTGTCTGCCTCCGACTCCCAAGTTCAGAACAGTTTCAGGCATTGGACTTATTCAAGGGGAACTATTGTGATTTAAAAAAAACCCACCTAAACCAAGGGTGCAGTTTAAGATGTGATGGTTTCATGCACTCATTGCTATGAACAGCAGCACATACACTGCGATCTTGGCTCCTCTTCTGCTCCACAACAAATGAATAGAAATTTGAGATTACTTAAATTAAAATTTCTGTCTGTTTTGCACCTTTTGTTGTTAGCAGGACCTATGGAGTCTTCACTGTTGCTCCTTAGTACCTACTAAAACATGTTAACCATCACTCATTCTTGTTTTCACAGGAGCTCTTAAAATATTTTCCAGTGCAGTTTATGTTTTCATTTGGAGCTCTAATTGAAGTTTGCTTAAATTAGTCATCTTTTTGGCTGGTTGTAGTTGTTTGCTTTACATCCCAGTTTAGTTTATGATGGTAAATTAAATTATTTGTAAATTACAAATATTGACTGTTAGCAGAGTGGCCAAAATATGAACAAATCCTTAAAACGACTGCAGGGTTGATTGATGTACCATTTGAACAAACCCTATATATATATATAGATAGCTAGATAGTACATATGATCTGCACCCAGTCGTGTTCACTTTGCAGCAGTACTGAAAAGATGTTTGAGCTCAGCTGAAGATGCTCAGAGACTCCCTTAGTTTCCAATAGCGATGTTCTTATTAAATCTAAAATGTAAGGGTTGTTTAGTGTTTTTTTTTTGTTGCCGTATTTATTGTGTCCAGACTTTGAATGCAGAAACTGTGCTACCTCCTATCCCCTCTCAGGTAAGAGCAAGGAAGCTGAGATCAAACGGATAAATAAGGAGCTGGCCAACATCCGCTCCAAGTTTAAAGGAGACAAGGCTCTGGATGGCTACAGTAAGAAGAAGTATGTGTGCAAGCTGCTCTTCATCTTCCTGCTCGGCCATGACATTGACTTTGGACACATGGAGGCCGTTAACCTGCTGAGCTCCAACAAGTACACAGAGAAACAGATTGTAAGTCTTCTGCTTTGTCCTTTCTGCAACATTATTTAAAGGAATACTGTAGAGCTTCAGATGTACAATATATTTGCCCTCTTCACTGCATTTATCATTTTGTCTTAATTTGTCATGTGACTGTGATTATTTTTTGCTCTAAAGCTGCAGCTACATGAGTGTTGTACTCTCATTGAAAAGCCTTTGTTCATCCGGTGGTGTAAACTTCCACACACACAAAGAAAGTGCTTCTGCTGAAAATCTTTAAGTGTTGGGATCAATAGATGTTTTAGGTAATCCAAAGTAGGATTTATTTGTTTTTGTTTAAAAGCTGGTATGAGTTAAATCACGTGAGGGGCATTGACCAGTATCAGAAACCTGCTGTAGTTCATGAAGAGTGGTAAAATGGAAAGCAGAGCAGAGCATTACAGTACCGTCATCATTATGGTCAGACTTGCAAATGGAAACATTTAAAAGAGAGTTTGTATATTTAAATTAACAGGAGTGATCTCAGGACTGTTCCTTTGTGGAAAAACATTTGTCACATCGAAATAACTGGATGTGGTACCTTTTTTAATCTTGATGCTTGACATCTGCAAGATTTCAAATATTCTAATCATGCTCAGGCAGCTCAACACTATCAAAACTTAGTGTCGGTTTCGTATGATCCTCAGTGTCAAAAACAGAATGCTGATTAAAAAACTGTGCAGTGTTGCTTGTTTAGATTACAGTCATGGTCATTGTTAGGATAGTTTCTCAAACTGACTCCTGCCCTTTTGACCCACACCAGATTTATGGTTTTTGACTCTTGTTGACACAACTAGAGACCATTGACCTACAAGTCAGTCCCTACAAAGTGGCCAGAATCACAAAGGCTACAAAGTGCAATTTTATTTACTGTCGAGTTTATGATCTTTTCATTTAGGAGTAGCCCCAAAACCCCAGTTAAGCCAGACTGGGTTTTCAAGTCAGGTAATTATGTCATGTTCTGGTGCAGATGAAGTTTCAACCTAGTAAGCATAAATAAAAACATGTACAATGCTGTGGAAAACTATTCATCCTTTACAGATTTCTGTTGGGGTTTTTTTAAAATATATTTTTGTCTCTCTTAAATGTTTCAAATCATCAAACCAATGTTAACATCAGACAAAAATAACACAAGTACAAAATGCAGTTTTTAAATGACTTAATTTAAGGAGAAAAAAGCTATGCTAACATAATTTTCCACGTGGTGGAAGTTACAGTGTAGACTACCTGTCTCATGACCTTCATGATTTCTGCAGCTTTTCCATAATTCAGTAAACATACGAGGGTGTGTGCGCCTCCAGCAGTGATGCTCTTAGTGGTGGAGTGTCAGGTCAGTCCTCCATGCTGTGCCATGAACAAAATTATAAATTAATTGACTTCTTTCTTTTTCTAACTGTAAATTTTTATGATTATAGTTGGGCAGAATGGTGGAGCAGGGTTAGAGAACTCTGCTTTCAAAATAAAATAAATCAGTAAATTCATAATTTAACAAGGGGGCAATTACTGTTTCACACAGGGCCAGGTTAGTTTGAGTATATTTTTTCCCTTTTAATAAATTAAATCATTGCTTAAAAACATTTTTTTGGTATTTGATCAGGTTATCTTTGTCTGATATTAACATTTGTTTGATCTGAAATGTGTAAATGGAACAAAAAAGCAAAAACAGAAGAAATCTGTAAAGGGTTGAATGCTTTAGTACAGCACTGTAAATAATGATTCACAATAAGGAACATAAAAGCCATTTTAATGGGTTATTAAAGCAACTATCTGATTCTTAATTAAAAATTAAAAACCCCCATAAACTGTAAGATGTCAGTCCACTGGTGTGCAGACATTGACCTTTGATTCAGCACAATAAAACCAAAATGAAGCAAAGTGCTGAGAAAGTTTGAAGATCGTTTCATCGATTTATATAAAGAATGCAGCAGGATGCTGAGCTTCATATAAAACACCCTTTGACTCCAGTGAAACTTGCACTTTTTATTAAAACCATTTAGTTCACTAAGTGGGCAGAGTGTATTTCTCCTATGTGCAAACCCCTTGTTACTAAATTATGTTGCCATTCAAAATTTGTTTGTGAATTAGAAACAGTTTAAAGGTAAATATGATGGCATTGATATTGTTTATCAGGGATTGTTCTTTAAAAACACTTTAAAATGGTTCTTTGACTGTTCAGTTAAAGTTGGAGTGTCTGCCACTGAGATTATTTCCTAATTCTGTCATGGACCGTTTTCTCAGGAACAGGAAATGTTTAGTAAGCAGAATAAAGATGAGTCAGGATCAGGGTTGTTTGAGTTAACTACAAGCAAAGAAAGTAGGATTACTGCTTATGCTATTATTTTTTTTGTCGCTGCTTTTGCCATCCTAAACAACAAAAACTCAAATTTTCTTGCAATTCCAGCAAACACAAGACTTTTACTGCCGAACCACTTTCACATGTAGCTCAGAGCTGTTGTTTTTCCCAGCCCTGTTCTGTTCAATGAACAGAACAGATCTCTGCAGGTAATCCACGTGTGTTCATAATTTTACTGTGTTTAAAAAAATAATCCGACTAAGACATGTAAACAGCATGTCAATGAAAGTACACAGTGCATGTTGGAAGAATGTCTACTGTTTTTAAGACAATAAATGCAGAGAAATGTATGTGAGCTTTTTAGCTGACAGTTCACAGTATGAACCACGTCCAGTTACAAAGTCATCTTTAGGGTTTTTGGGTTTGGAGACCAGTCATACCAAAGACGTTCACGCTGCAGGCAAATGCGACCCAATTTTTGATTTTCATATCCGACCCAGGTCTTTAACGTATGTGGTGCTGAATCAGATACATATTCAAAGTTTTTCATTGCATTTCATCCGATTCTTCATGCACACATGCCTCTGCACAGAGGTAGCAGCCACAGCTACAAAAAAGGTCTTCGTTAACATTTGTGCTCTTTTTCTTTTATCTTTTACCATTTGGATGTACAGTTGGCCCCGATTTGACAGCAACTTTAAAATCAACTCACACGCTAACACTTGCAGCATCCATATTTACTTCTGTAAACTCAGCGTGTGGAGTGTGACGTCATATTTTCTTCGGTGCATGCAGGTCTTTTTGGGAACAGGAGACTGTTCACACTGGAGTCTAATGGAGGTCACATTTAAAATGTAATGTGAACAACCACGCAAAAAAATCAGATTTGAGTAAAAAATCAGATTTGAGCATTAAGACCTGCAGTGTTAACGTAGCCATAGAGACAAATGAGACAAACGCTTCACACCTACTGACAATTTAGAGTTACCAACTAACCTAACATGCATGTTTTTGGTCTGTGAGAGGAAATCAGAGTACCCAGAGAAAACCCACACATCCTCGTGGAGAACATGTAAACTCCACACAGAAAGGCCCCAGATGAGTTTTGAATCTGTGACCTTCTTGCTGTGAGAGAACAGCTCTAACCATTGCTCCATTGTGCTGCCCTCAGTACAAAAAATATTTAAAAAAATTTCTAAATTAATGAAAAATTCATCTTCTGTTGTATCAGTTTGATATTGCAATTTTAAAAGATTGTAAAAACAAGTTTGTGTCATCTGGACTAGAGGTTTTCTATATATTCCCAAAAGCCACTGCTCTAATCAGTCTCCACAGTCCCATGTTTGAGTCAAACAAGAGAGTCCGAGTCTGAGGGCACTTCAAGTTTTAAGTATGGTAATTTTATTGTTAAATGTGCAGTGTACTTTGCACAAGTTGGCACAGATGCCAGAACTGATTAAAATCTGTTCAGGAATGTTATTTTGCCTAAATGTTATGTTATTTTTAACACACACACCCACCCACACACACACATCTATATCTCTTTGTAGTTTGAATGCACTGTTTAATTTACAAAACTTAAAAAAGTAAAAATTGCGTTAATATGTTTATTTTACTGTTAAAAAAAAGATCAAATACTTTTGCTATGTTGCCCACCCTAAGTTTATATCCTCTTACCAAGTTATTAGTCTACGTAAAATTAACCGCAGACACTAGTAGAGGGATCTGGTTAGACCAGAGGTCTGCATCTTGTCTACAAAGAGACACTTTTATTCTCTTCTACAAATAAAAACTGTAAAAAGCCACAAAATCTACCTGATCATTAAAATTGAGGTAAAAAAAGTTTAGAACTTTTTGTATTTGTA
>JAOXNZ010000021.1:24600961-24610970 GCA_028566095.1 Kryptolebias brasiliensis | reverse complement strand
TCTTATATATATATAAATATAAAATTGTTGCATTAGATTGTGTGCTATTTTTTTTAGTACAAATACAGCAGGTACTAAGCCTGTAAAAGTAAGAATAAAAATAAGTACAAACTTCACAAAGGCCCCACTCTTTGTGCAGTGTTTGGTTTGGCCTGTGTGGTATTGTAATGTCTCTTACTGTTATGTCTCTTGTCTGTTTCTGCAGGGGTACTTGTTTATCTCAGTGCTGGTAAACAGCAATAGTGAGCTCATCCGTCTGATCAACAATGCCATCAAGAATGACCTGTCCAGCAGGAACCCCACCTTCATGTGCCTGGCGCTTCACTGTATCGCCAATGTGGGCAGTCGTGAGATGGCAGAGGCCTTTGCCAGTGAGATCCCTCGCATCCTAGTGGCTGGGTGAGTGTGGCTGATTGTTTCAGTGTGTGAGGATTAATGTGAAATAAATTGAAATCTCTTGATGATTTGCTGTGAGTGAATTCAAAGAGCTTCAACTAACTGTTCTGTGAATGTGATGAACCGTAGTGATACGATGGACAGCGTGAAGCAGTCAGCTGCCCTTTGTCTGCTGCGGCTCTATAAAACTTCTCCTGACTTGGTGCTGATGGGGGAATGGACTTCACGTGTGGTACACCTGCTCAACGACCAACACATGGTAAGAGCCCATCTCTCATTAGACACATTGTTCCATATACAGTAATATGACATGTAGAGTCAGTTGAACAGCTGCTGTGTTTTGATTTTGATACATGACTGAGTTGATGGATTTCTTGTTGGTTTAGGGGGTGGTGACTGCAGCCATCTCTCTCATCACCTGTCTGAGCCAGAAAAATCCAGATGAGTTTAAGACATGTGTCTCCCTGGCTGTTTCCAGACTCAGCAGGGTGAGTATGCCCTAAAAGGAAAAACGTACATAGTTGTACCAATCACTCCAATATCAGCTTTTTTTCCTGTTTTTTTAACAATTCATTTGCGTTCTGTGAAATGATTGTTAAAATCATTACATTTGGTAAAATGGTTACAGAATAGTAGTTTACATATAATTTAAGCAGGTAATGTTACTGTTGAGGGCTGTATTTTATTCACAATGCAAATGTAAACTTTTTTTATCAGTGAGCAAAAAACAACAATAAAAAAATGGAAAGATTAATTGATTTATAAACCATTAGTTGCAGACCAAATTGTAAACCACCTTAACTGTTAGTTCTCATACAATAGAGCATTAAACAAAGTGTCTACAGTATATGACCTCTTGTTAGTAAAGAACATGATTCTTTGCTGCTGTACCACTGCTATGTGTCTAAAAATCATTTTGAAATGTCCTGAAGTTTTTTGTTGTTGCACTAAGAACAGTAACTTGGTGTGGGCTTTGCCTGGTTTTAGCTCTAAAGAATAACAAGTAAAACTCTGTTGTTTTCCAGATTGTGTCGTCAGCCTCCACTGATCTGCAGGATTACACCTATTACTTTGTGCCAGCACCGTGGTTGTCCTGTAAGCTGCTGCGTTTGCTGCAGTGTTACCCTCCACCAGAAGATGGTGCTGTGAAAGGCCGTCTGGTAGAGTGCTTGGAGACTATTCTCAATAAAGCTCAGGAGCCGCCCAAGTCCAAGAAAGTTCAGCATTCCAATGCCAAGAATGCCATCTTGTTTGAGGCTATATCACTCATTATCCACTATGACAGGTAAGTCAGAAACATGACTTTAAACCAATGGAATGTAAGAAACAGATGTTTAATAAATACTTAATATTTGTTTGCAGTGCACAGCTCCTTTTCATTAAAACCACAAACTAAAATATCTTACTTATTACTACTTTTTAAAGTCAGTTCAAAGACATAGAGACAGAAAGAAACATATAGACTTTGACGTGCAACAAAACCTTTATTGCAGCTTTTTCAATGCACATTTAGAAAGTATTTCAAGCAATTCCAGAATTCAAATGTAGTCAGATTTTTTTTTTTTTTTTTTTAAGAAAGTCATAACAAGTGAGTTGTGAGACACTATGTAAGACACCACCAACACCCCAAACAGAGACAAACTTTTCAGCATCAGAAACCATTTTATAAAATAAAAACTCAAATCTTTAAATGTGCCACCAACCCTTTAAGCATAAGTTCTGAATTTACAGATCTTGTTTCTCTCATTTTGTTCCTTGAGCTAAATACTCATTTTTGCTTGCTTTTGCTCTATCCCTAACTCTAAAGGTTTACCAAACAGACTTCTTTATACACTACTGCTAAATATTTTGTTCCAAAAATAGTGTATCGTTAAAAACTTGTCCTAAGTCAGTCAACCAATGTTCTGACGACTAAGCACTTTAAACGGCCTTGTTTCTGAAAAGTGCTATATAAATAAATTTAACTTGACTTTTGACTAGTGTATTTCGTCTGGGGCACCGAAGCCACAGATGCTGCAGTGTTTCTTTACAAAAATATGGACTTCGTGATTTGTGGTCTATATGTGTCATGTCTGTTCATGGCTACAGCCTTGTGCATCACTCTATACTAGAAAGCTGTTGTGCGTTTCTCTGTGGGAGGCTTGTACAGAGCCCTTTAGCTGTATCTGGGAGAGGCCCCAAGCACCAAGAGAAACACCCTCCATACACTACTGGAACAGAGTACCCTACTCTGAGAGGGTTGTAAAACAGAAGCTCCTCTCTCCACCATTCTTGTAGAACTGAGAACAGAACCTTATTGGGCAGAAGGCAGTTTTCCAAGAGCGTAGAACTGTCTGATAGAAATCGGCGGCTGTGTTGTCTTTATACCTGTAATATTCATGAGAAATATGTGTTTGTCATAATTTAAGCTTTGCACCCTGTGGAGCAGCACTGAAGCTGTCTCAGTCCACCCTAGTAGAGGAGACACTGGGTCATCTGGAAACAAAAGGCTGTGATATGACTGGATGTCTATCAGTCCTTTACCCCCTTCAGACATAGGTTGGAACTGCACTGCAGATCTAATCCAGTGGAAACCTTCCCAGAAAAAGTCAACTGGTTTCTTCTGTATGTCCATCACAAGTGTCTCCAGTGGGTCCAGAACAGTAAACTGGTACATCATATGGTTTTGTTCTTTGACTCTCCTTTCAAGCCTAAAGAAAAATGCATCGCAGCATCAATGCTGTTAGCGGTTGCTATTCTCGTTTTAATAAGTGCACCTTTAGCTTTTTTTGTGAAGAAATCTCACTGCTTTCTCTTGCTGTACCAGGTCATGTTACCATCCATCCCTTCAGTCATGTTATGTTCAAGTTCTATCAGATCCTGCTCAAGCTCTTTAAGAGTCTTGTTCTACAGCTACAATATGAGACATGTATTGTTGACAAGAGATTCTAATTTAAGTTTTACCATTGTCCAACCATCTAGCAAAAGACAGTCTTTTTTCCTAAGTCTCGACTGGTTCTAGAAGGAGAGACTGAAGCCCTGTCCTGGGTTAGATGAACTTTAAAATTCCATTAAGGACAGCGATGTTACTGTAGCTGTGTAGTGAAATCAAAAGTAAATAAATGGTCAGAAAAAAACACTGGAGATATCATTGCTTTGGTGATTTTTGTTTTTTGTAAGTTTGACTTATGTAAATCCTGTTTAATCTGGCTCCTTTGATATTGTCCTATGTAACTTTGACCTAGATGTCCTGTCTAACAGCCGGATACAGTTTTCTCCAGACGTTTGTGAGATCATTTTCTCTGACAGTTTGCAACAAGCATAAAGCTGATGGTAGATGAGGCTCTCCTCTATTTCTGTCAACTGAGGAATTATAAGTACAGTTCCAGTCTCCTCCTACCACAATGATTGAGCTATGATTAAATTTCTTCAACTTGTTATTCAGTTGACAGAATAGCCGAACACATTCAGTAGCGGAAGTGGGTGCATATACGTTCACAAAAGCAAAAGTTAAGTCTCCTTTGTTTGAACTATAAGGGCCCTGCCCTGTTCTACTTCTTGTGTTCATGTGTTTGTTAACCGATGGTGACCTGCAAACAAAACTGCCATTCCTGCGCTGAAATTGGTGCCATGCCTTAAAAAAGTGTTGCCCTGCCCAGCTCCCCACTGACTTCAATGTCTTTAGAGCTGTTTCCTGCGAAAACAGAATATCTATTTTCTTAGTATTACTTAGCTCAGCTATTAAGGCTTGTCTATTCCTGTCCCTCCCTCCATTGAGGTCGAGAGTACCAATCCCAAGGCTCTCCATGAAGTTTTTGAAAAGCAGCTAGAAGAGCAGTGATACCAGTTAAAGAGACACTGCAACGATCCTTTTAGCGCCGCTATCACTGTGTTCCGCCATGCACGGCTCCCTGAGACAGCCATTCACTGGCTTTGAGGCGCCAAAGACACACTGCAGTGTTGGAGTCCCAGGGCTGCAGCACAGGAACCCCCTGGGGACCAGCCTCAAACGTTTGTTCTTTATGCGGGCAGTCTGATTTTGTGCCTAATGTCACCACATTCAAAACATTTAATGCAAAACATTTCATTTTATGCTTTTGATTTCACAGCAATGGTGAAATCCCTTTCTTAGAAATGCAATACAATGTTATGGTTCTATGTGTTTTTATTTATCTGTCTAACTACCTAGACTTTTTCTCAGGCTACTTATGAGCTGAGGTTTGTTTTGTTTTTTTTGTTTTGCAGTGAGCCAAACCTCCTGGTGCGAGCATGTAATCAGCTAGGTCAGTTCCTGCAGCACAGAGAGACTAACCTGCGCTACCTGGCTCTGGAAAGCATGTGCACTTTGGCCAGCTCTGAGTTTTCCCATGAAGCTGTAAAGACTCACATTGAGACTGTCATCAATGCCCTCAAGGTGGTGCTTTAACACTTTCATACTCAAAATTATTACTCGCATGAGAACAAACAGCATATATTTACATCAGATGGAGGATAACAGGTGTCAGGGTCTTTTTGCATTTGTTTTTTATTTAGTTTTTGCTCATCTGTTTCTTCAGACTGAAAGAGATGTGAGTGTTCGACAGCGAGCAGCTGACCTGCTGTACGCCATGTGTGATCGCAGCAATGCCAAGCAAATTGTGGCAGAGATGCTCAGCTACCTGGAGACGGCAGACTACTCTATCAGAGAGGAGATGGTGGGTTTGAGACTGATGCCAGACAAAATGTTTATATGCTTTAGTTTGACTTTGGACAGTTTTTTCCATTTACAAAAATAGGAACTCAAACTATTTTTCTCGGATTACAAACTCTTTTCCACTGTAGATGGGTATCTAAATTTAAGGTGATAGACGTGCATTGTTTTCAACTTTTATTACTTCAGTCTTCAAAATTTTATACTGGTTCATGCAAACACACTTTTTCTTAACCCTTACATCATCATCATTACCTACCTATCACACAATTTTTAATACAAAATTATATTGTTGTATGCAAGCACAAAGAACAGCATCTGGCTGTGCTCATATCAGTGCAGCCTATGACATTTTCTGCCGAAATAACTATCTAATGCATACTGACAACAGTGTAAAAGATTATAAAATAGTGTTTGCATGAATCATTATGAAACATTAGCAATTAGAGTTGTTTTAATCTTGTCCGTGCTCGGACAAGCTGTTAGCTCATCAGTCCAGTCAGAATTTAACTGTTTCTCTAAAGTGGATCCAATAAATCTTGATTTAATGACTTCCCTCTGAACGTCATAATTTATAGTGGAATTTACAGAATTGATGTTATTTCCTAAAGGTTTAAAAACAAAACAACTGGACTGTTCTGTAGTTTAAGAATTTTCACTTCCCATCCAGGGAGCTTTCTCAATTCAAAAACTGGAGACTGGAGTTCCAATCTTTAAACCTCACAAGATGCTCTGTTTATGCAGCTAAATTCACATGCAGATTAATCTCACCCCCCTCTCTTGAGTGTCAAAGACCCTAATGACTCTAAGGATGGGGGGAATAAGATTAATCTCATGTGAATTTACCTGCATAAACAGAGCATCTCATGCAGTTTAAAGCTTGGAACTTCTCACACTTCAGTTTTGAATTGAGAAAATTCCCCGGATGGGAAGTGCAAACGTGCAAACTACAGAGTAGAAGTCCAGTTGTATTTTTATTTTTTACCTTTATTAAACCTTTATGATTTGCTATGTCCTGGATGACTGGGATTCTAAACCAACACTTCATTATTAAATTATTTCACATGCATACAGTGTAATTTTACCTGCGGCTGGCTTTGTCACATCACAAGTGCGACAGAGGCTGCACTTTCAATCAGTGAAAATAAACTCTAAGATAGTAATTCACCTGTTCATCAGCGCCCTCCCTTTTTTATTGTTTGGATAAATTGTTTCAGACAAATAGGCGTGGAACAACAACCACAGTCTTGTTCAACGTACTTGTCAGGGACATCGTGTTGGCTGCAAACATGAGTGCAACCAGTTTTCACTTTCCTCTTCTTATTGTTGTATTGCCTTTACATCCTAATTCTGCACCTATCAGAAATGGGTGGAAATACAGATATGAATGTTGTTTTTTTTTCTGAAGACAGAGCACTGAGGTACACTTCAGAACCTCAGAATTTTGATTGGGCCATTTTAGCCATTCAAATATCCTGTAGCTGTGATCTCTGGCAGTACTGCTACTAGTCAATGGAAAATTGGGAAAGTGTGGAAACAGTTTACAAATACAAAAAACACATTCAACACTGTTAAAGGTGAAGAGACTTTTCTTCATTAAAACATTTAACAAAGAGATGACTCTGACAGCAAATCAGGATTTTAACACAGAATCAGTTGAGCAAGAAAATCAGAATTTGTTAGTTTCCTTCAAAGGATGCAGTCAGCTGCCTCCAACTAGACTAGTATTTTTTTATGCATTTTTTAAGCAGAAGTTTAGTTCTGTCTATGAAAAACAAACCTTATTCTCTTGAAGCCGCAACCACACAATGTAAGCAGGATGGGGGGGAAAAGGAAATAAATTCACTATAGTATAGCTCCGTCTTTGCAGGATTTATTTATTTATTTATTTGAAGAGGAGCGATGAAAATGTAAGAATCATAAGTTTAATTTCACTGTTGTTTTGCAGCTGCAAACCCAAGTTATATTAGAAATAAAAGTCAACCTGAGTCTCTTCTCTCACACTTTGAATTGTAATTTGTTGTGCTGCATTTTGCTCAGGTCCTGAAGGTGGCCATACTTGCAGAGAAGTATGCTGTCGACTACTCCTGGTATGTAGACACCATTCTGAACCTCATCCGCATTGCTGGGGACTACGTCAGCGAAGAGGTGTGGTACCGCGTCATTCAAATTGTCATCAACCGAGATGATGTGCAAGGCTACGCCGCTAAGACAGTTTTTGAGGTAACATCACATAACATCTTAACATGTTAGATGCTAATTTCTGGCATCTCTCTCTTTCTCTCTTTCTCTCTCTCTCTCTCGCACGCTTTACCGGGATGGTGTTTTAGATCTTCTGTCTCTTGGTTAAACAAACTTAGGTTTTTGTCTATAACAAAATAACAGATTTAAATGCTAAGTGGAATGATTTGATCCTCCAGGCCTTGCAAGCCCCAGCCTGCCATGAGAACATGGTGAAGGTTGGAGGGTACATTCTGGGAGAGTTTGGGAACCTGATTGCTGGTGACCCGCGGTCTAGGTACGTACACGTTTGTGTTACAGATCACCTAGGTAACATTTCCACAGTCAGGTGGTGACCTTGTTGTTCTATCATCCAGCCCCCTGGTTCAGTTCAATCTTCTCCACTCCAAATTCCACTTGTGCTCCGTGCCGACTCGCGCTCTCTTGCTGTCTGCCTACATCAAATTCATCAACCTGTTCCCAGAGACCAAGGCCACCATCCAGGAAGTGCTGCGCTGCGACAGCCAGATCCGCAACTCTGATGTGGAGCTGCAGCAGCGAGCTGTCGAGTATCTGAAGCTCTCTTCCATTGCCAGCACAGATGTCCTGGTTAGTTTGGGTGATCCAGTATGGTCTAACTGACTCCTGCGCAGTCCAGAAGGCATCAGTGTGTTTTAGCTTCACATGTTGCCGATTACTCAGACCATTAAAATGTCTATAAAACAGGTGCTGGCACAGCCGGACTCAGAATGTTGTTTTATCTGTTCCCTCAGGCCACAGTCCTGGAGGAAATGCCTCCTTTCCCAGAGAGGGAGTCCTCAATTCTGGCAAAGCTGAAGAAGAAGAAGGGGCCTGGGGCTGTTTCTGTGACAGAGCTGGAAGATGGCAAAAGGGAGGGTGGCGAGTTGAACGGAGGCGGTGACCGTGGGCCAGACGCAGCAGCCATGGCTGCCTCTAATGCAGTAAACAGACTTTCTGTAGGGTTCAATACTCCTATTTGTGTCACCTTTACTCTGCTAAAAGTCTCCTGTGTTTTATAGTCCACCCCATCACCATCAGCAGACCTGCTTGGCATTCGTTCCTCTGCTCCAGTTAATACTGCTCCAACCAGCGCCGGCAGCTTACTGGTGGATGTTTTCTCAGAGGCGGGGCCGGCGGCACTTTCTGCTGCTGTGAACGATGATGGCTTTCTAAGGTAAGAAGCCATCTGTTGGTCAACACATGGAGAGTTTGCTGAAAGTCCATTATGAGTTGCAGCAACCACCATCAACCTGTTAATGAATTCAACTCAGTCTAAACATCCCAGCTTCTAGGAGAATACCACCTCTGACACTGGACCACAAAAAAGCTGATAGACAGCAAAAACAAAACACACACATAACACACACATTCACTCAAAATTGCAGTAAAATGCTCACACAGTGAAGTTCATGTTAGAAGAGCTCTGTTTATCTGAGTAACAGTCTGTTTTCTGTTGTAGAAAATAATTTCTTATTTTGTATTAGTTTTGTTTCTATTTCAAATTTGGGATCAAAGGTTTTAAATGTTCATGTATGTTTAGAAATCTTACAGCCCTATAATGACTAGAGTCCTAGTTACGTTGCCTTTCTGTAGTTATTTTTTTGTCTACGTCTAACAATAAGAAAAACTGACAAAAAACCCAGTTAGTTGTATAAATGGCAACAAAATTCGCTTTGTTGGATAACTTTAAATTTCCTTTTTGCTCTTAGAAATCTGCTGAATGTCCCCCTAACTGCTGTAAACATAACACTGATCAGAAGGTGGCTCTCATACTGGACGAGGCAGCATGTGGTGTTTGACCTCAGCAGTCAGAACACATTAGATTTGTTTCATGTTGTTGTGTTTGTGGTGTGTTTGTGTTTGTAGACTACCAAGTTTTTTTTATGTAAAATATGTTGGATGTTGCTCTTTTTCTTTGCTTTATCTTTGTCAGATATAGACCTGTCAACCTGAAGATATTTATGCTCAGATGTTTTATGTTTGTGTTTTTTTTGGTCAAATATAACTTCAAGGAATATAATCAGTAAATCGGGGGTTATTCCAGAAACCAGATTTTGTGAAAACTTTTAAGGTAACCATGAGTTTAGGGAAACCAAGTTTTTCACCATGGTAACAATCTCTGTAAATTAAACCTGCTTGCTGACAGTTTTTTTTCGAAGAAACCCTGAGTTTCTATCGTTCCCCTCCCACCTGCAGCAGCTGTCTAACATGAGTTGGTTATTTTTTATCAATCCTATTGAGATTGAAGCAGCAGTACTTCATAAAACTTGATGTCAAGAGAGGATTTTCCCACCTAAATTGGATGCGTTCTCTTTCCCAGATCATTTATTTGTTGCAATGTTCTAACTTTTGACCAGATTTATTCATAAGCGAAGATAACAAAATTTCCATTTATTTGGTCTTTTTTTATTCCCTAAAAGTACAGCAGCAACAATTGGGATCTGTTTAATTAACTAACTGGAGACGCTACTAACTAACTTGAAAACCCACCCACCTTAACTGGGGTTCCAGTAAAATAATTTCTAGCTCCAAAATCATTTATAAAAAGAAAACTACCTAAAATTAGTAATCATTCTAAATGTGATTGAATCTACAGTCTACAGCAACTTTTTCATTTGCTATAGAAGTCCAAGTTTATAGTGTTTATATAATTTTTGTAATCTCTCTAATCATAGTGATTCACAATAAAATAGGTTTATAGTA
>JAOXNZ010000021.1:24568112-24578382 GCA_028566095.1 Kryptolebias brasiliensis | reverse complement strand
TGAGTTGCTGCCATGTGATTGGCTGATTCGACATTTGCATTAATGAGCAGTTGGACAGGTGTACCTAATAAAGTGGCTGGTGAGTGTAAATCTGTATGCACTCCAAAAAGGAAAAGAAAATCTATGGATGTTTTCTGCTTTTATTGCTGTCATAAATCAGTTGTGATTACTATAAATTGGCCTTCTTTACAAAATAAAAAAATAAATATTCACTCCTTTAAAAAGACTGTCCTAATTCTACTCAGAGAAAAGTACAAGTACAAGTCAGGGAATGGATACAAAAGGATTTCCAAGGCCCTAAACATCCCCAGGACTGTTAAATCCATCATCAAGAAATGGAAGGAAAATGGGACATGTGTAAATCTACCAAGAGCAGGCCGTCCTCACAAAATGAGTGATCATGAAAGAAGGAGAATATTTATGCAACTACTTATTATACTTTTGCAAGGCACTCTATCTACTACTCATGGAAGGTATAAATTTACCTAAGTATTATGATGGTGTCTAATTTATCGCTTTAGCACAGATATGTTTTCATTTATAAAGTTTTATTTCTGTTAGCATATGCAAACACAATGGACAAGTCAGAGAACTGAAAAGGGGACATTTATAATGATTTAAGAACTAATGTGGCATAAAACTCACAGATGAAATTATCTTTGAAGTGCTGGCTTCTATATTTAAAACATTTAATGGCAAAACATTGGACTCCTTTGTTGAGTTTAGGGTCTTTAATCTGATATTTATCGTCAGCTGCCTTACTGACAGTCACTAAGAAAATCCATGTTGCTACAGGAAGGTCTTCTCAGAATGGTGGCACAAATAGTCTTCTGTCTAGCATAGATCCCACGGGGTCGGCTGTTCCAGTGTTTCTCTGATTCAGCAACTTGACTGTAAATAAGGTTTGAGAGGGGCTCTGTGCTGAGCTAAATGCAGTAAAACATGACAGAATACTGAAGAAATTAATAAAGATAAAAAAGCGATATATCTAATAATGACCTGAACTCTCAGAGGACTCTGCAGTGTTATGTTTGTGGGGCTTGTGCGCCTGCGCAGGTGGAAGTCCTGCCTGCGGAGCGCTGATTGGCTGCACATGACATCACCCATTACTGCCGTTTTGTTGGAAAAAGGATGAGCTCATCGCTTAGCAGCGGGGCAGTTTGAGAGGAGACGGCGAGGAGGACAGAAGCTCACGAAGCTGCGCGGGACGGGAGCGGAAATTTGTGCAAAACCTCCTGCAAGAAAAAGAATAAAGACTTTCCAGAAGGATCCTCACAGTAAGATGAGATTTATTAAGTTACATTAAAAGTGTGCACGTGCCTAAATAAGGAAAAAAACAGCTTGTTTTCTTCATCATTTGGATGTATTAAAGCTGCAGGAGAAGCTTTTACTCTGTGTTTCTGTTGCTGGACTAGTTCTTATGGGGTATTTGCATAAATAAATGTGGGGGGTAGATGGTTCCCTCTGACCTACATGCCGCGGTGATGCTGATGTGATGCTGTGCTGCAGATGGTCTGGTCCCGGGACGGAGACGCAGAGCGACCCCAGCTGTCCGTGATCCTTCCGCGCCTCTACCTTGGAGCGGAGAGCGACGTGACGCAGGTAAATAAATGACATCACGAGCCCGTGCTGCTGACTGTAAACACTGCGCAGAAAACGTAGCCATCAGCCTCAGCTCTGTCAGAAAAACACTCATTAGTTGCAGGGGATGAAAAATGAAAGGAGGACATCTTCACTCCCATCCTCCCCACAGAGGCACAGTTAGTTGCATTATTTATATTCAATGCATTATTTTCAGTGCATTTTCATATACCTGTATTCAGCGCAATACATTTTTCTTTCTATATCAGTGCAATATAGTATATTTCTACAAGTGCAATTTCTCATCTTTTCAGTCATCATTGGTAATTATTCTTCTTTTCTACATAGAAAATGATTTTATTTAATTTGCTGCATCTCATTTTGCCAAATAGATGGGTTTTTCCCACATTCATCTGAGCCACTGCAATTGTATTTTATTCTAACGTGGTGTGTATGTTCTGAATGACAAAAAATCTGTCTATCCATCTATCGATGAAATGGAGGCAATCCTACTGAAGATGGCCGTCACAGCTTATCAACCATAGCAAACACAAACAATGGCTTTAACGCAATCATTTTAAAAGTTTTTGATCTAAAATTTGATCTGGTATTAGCTGAGAGTCATTCATAACACATACTCTGAGTGCTGACATATCTCACAATAGTAAGGGAGATTGTGTATAATGTTATTTCTGAAGTTTGACCATACAGCTGCAACGCTATCATTTCGTGACACAAGATGATCTTAGTCTAAAACTCTGCCCTGAAAGGTGGCGGGTGATATGCATTCCTTCAAAGAATGCTAAACTGTTATTTATTTGTTTTTAATGATCTGTGTGATGCTGCATTTTTATGCACTTGAGAAAACTTTAAAGAACAACACAACATTCAAAAGACGTCTTTCAAGAATGAGTTGGTGATAAATAATGGTGTGTGTAGGACCGTCTGGCCTCCCTGGGTATCTCCTACGTTCTGAGTGTGAGTCGCTGCAGCCCCCAGCCTTCCTTCTTACCCCGCTCCAGATACCTCCGGATCCCCATCGATGACTCCCTGTGGGACGACCTGCTGCCTTGGATCCCACAAGCTCTGCATTTCATCGGTCAGAACTCTTCCTCCTCCTCCTCCTCTCCTCCTGCAGTTTTACTGCTGATGCATTTAATGATCTACTTGAAGTCAGTCTGCAAATCTGATCCCTTCAATGCAAATAGGAATGCAAAAACATTTCTTGCAGAAATGTGTGAATGCTGAGCACTGAAAAACTGCTGAAATTTGTTGAAGCTGAAACTGAATTGTTCCGTTCAACAATGAAAAGTTAAAATGATCAAAACAAAATTAAACGCTAATGTTAGCAAAAGCTGAAAGCTAAAATTAGTAACGTGGTAGTTAAAAAGCTGAAACCAGCAGAATGACAGCTAAAAGCTAAAAATGAAGTAAGTGTATGCTAAAACAATGACAAAGAGCGCAAAGTTTTTTAAGAATTTTAAGTTCTCTAAATGCATTTCTATGAAGGAAAAAAAGGTAATTAAAGTTAAATAGTTCAAAAGGTTACAAAAACAAAAGCTGAATATTTTCATACCTGAATGGCAAAAATAGCTGAAAGTATGCTGAAGTAGTTAAAGTCCAAAAAACATATGGAAGAAACTATAAACAGGGAAACGATAGTGTGAATGCTGACTCAGCATTTAGACAATAAGTCAAACAGAGCTGAGTTTGAACTCATGAATCAGGCTTTCTGAAGCAACTCTGTGAACAGCCTTTGTGTGTGTGTGTTCAGATGCAGCCATGTCTTCGGGGGCCTCGGTGTTGGTGCACTGTGCAGCAGGAATCTCTCGCTCCCCAGCTCTGGCTGTAGCCTACATCATGTACAACCTGGAGATGGACCTGGACCACGCCTACAGGTGTGCTGCTCACTGCTACATCAGTTAAAGCAAGAAACATGTTTAATCTGATGCATCATGTTTTTGTTACCTAAAATACATGTGATTTGGGGGGACGCGGCTGTGGCTCAGTGGTTAGAGCAATTATCCTTTGATGAGATAGTTGAAGGTTTGATTCCGCCAGTATGCCACATGTCAAAGTGTCCCTGGGCAAGTCACTGAACCCCTCATTGACTCTGATGTGCCCCAATGGTGTATGAATGGAATCTAAAGCACTGATTAGACCAGAGGTGTCCAATCCTGGTCCTGGAGGACCACTGTCCTGCATGTTTTAGATGTTTCTCTGCTTTGACACACCTGATTTGAATGACTGAGAGATTAACAAGCTGCTGCACAACTTGAAGACCTGCTGAAGAGCAGGGAAACATCTGAAACCTACAGGATTGTGGGCCTCCAGAAAACCACTTAATTAGATTATAGAATAATTTATTCAGATTGTAGTAGAGTGCTGTATGAATGTGTGTGGGTAAATAAGGACACAGACTGTGTTGTAAAGCACTTTGAGGGTCCTGGTTGGCTAGAGAGGCGCTATATAAGTACAGTCCATTTACCATTCATACAGCTGTTTGTAAAAGAAACTAATCAATATTTAATATCTTCTTTTATCTTCTAATATGTGAACTTCAGTATTTCATTTAGAAAAGAAAATAGAATTAAAGAATATATCAAATCAAAACCTAAACCCTTCTTTGATTGTTTTTTAGAGATTTTTATTTCTGTAAAGAGTTTGAACTTTTGGTCTTTTAGAGTTCACAGACCCTTGTACTATTAGTGAAGTATGATTGTGGTAGTATCATGATCATAGAGCCTGTATTGGTAATAACAGAATGCTATAATCAGCTGGATTATGAGCTGTAACCTCAGACGTTTTCTGTCTTAGGGGGAGCTCCTGTACAGAGGTCAAAACACAGCTGGAGCGCTCTGCAATTAACAAAAACTAGAGAAATTGTATTATGAGTGAATGTTGGGTGCTGAATAATTTGGTTAAAATTTGCTGGAGAAGCTGAAACTGAGTTGTTAAAGCTAAAAGAACCAAAACACTAAAAGCCAAAAGTAGCACAATGCTGATTCAGCCTCACATTGTTTTGCTACAGTAATTAGGTTCTTCTGCATATTTTTTGCAGTTCCACATACATGCTTTTTTAACTGTTCACATATCGAAATATTCAGCTCAATGAAGAATATTGTGCTATAACTTTTAGTATTTGTAACTTTTATATTTTTTGAAATATTTAACTTAACTTCCCCCAAAAAATCGGTATAGAAATACATTAAGATCTCTTAATGTCCTTTAAAAATATTGTTTGCTTCAGCATTCCTGCTCTATTTTTGTCTCCTTGTAGCTTTTAGATACTGAGTTGCTAATTCTAGCTTTTAGCTACAGTTTTGATGATTTTAGTGTGGTAGTCTCGTAGCTCTGACCCACATCCTGTCTGTCCTCCTATAAGGTTTGTGAAAGAGCGCCGGCCCTCCATTTCACCAAACTTCAACTT
Source organism: Kryptolebias brasiliensis (assembly GCA_028566095.1). NCBI lineage: Eukaryota > Metazoa > Chordata > Actinopteri > Cyprinodontiformes > Rivulidae > Kryptolebias > Kryptolebias brasiliensis. Next base: position 24,573,371 of record JAOXNZ010000021.1, on the reverse strand, counting down.
CTTGGGTCAGCTGCAGCACTTTCAGGGGACGTTGAGTCAGAAGGCTTCTGGTGGGGACGTCTTCACCCAGCAGCAGGACAGTCACCAGCCATCGGACACATCACACCATGAGGACACAACCCACCAGAGAGGCTCCCTTTCAGAAGAGAGCAGGAACAAGCAGCAGGAACAGTGGACCATCTGTTCAAACCAGCAGTGTGTCCAGAAACCAGCCTCTGTCTCCTGTGAGCCCACCAAACCTGCAGCAAAACCCACACAACTACAACTCCCATCAGGCTCTGCTTCTCTGGTAGAGAAACGCAAAAGCCTCACTCTCTCTTTGACGCCCTTGGGAACGTGCCCCCCCTCCTCCAAAAGCCTGCAGTTAGGAGACAGCACAGTACCAGCAGCTGTCTCCATCCACGGCTGGGAGACGAGAGGACAACCCGAGGCAAAGACACGGAACAGCAGTGTCCCCTGCAGGCCGGCAGAGGAGGCCCACAGGGAGCAGGGCCTGCTGTCGCCCCTCAGCATCACGCTGAACAAACTGTTGGACTGGGGAGAGAGGGTGCTGCTGGGGGGGGGGTTTGTCCACCCGGTGAAGGTGGGACGGCTGGCGCTACCGTACAAGTGTTGAGAGTGGAGGGAGGGGATGGGCTGGTCTGTTTCTGTGCATGTTTGTCCAAACCAAACCACACATGTTGTCTGATATTTATTTACTGTATTTATTATTGAAGAGCTGAATATGAGAGAAACTAATGCATCGTGTTTATTACTGACAAAGGTTACCTTTTGTTCCTGTTCAGAGGCAGATATTTTCCAAGAGTTTTGATGTAACACTTTGAAATGAATTTACCAACAATTAAAGACGTCTTTGCAAACAGGTCTTACTGCATTTTCACTAAGAATAGATTTCTCTGATGTTGGGATTTGTAACAAGGTATGCATTTCATTAAAATCAAAAATATACAGAGTTGAAAAAAGTTGCATTAATTTGATTAAAGGCCTATTATTTCTTGAAGGGATACATATGACCCTCTGCCTTTTAGACTGAGATCATCTTAGGTTGAGACATGAACATTTTAGCCATTGTGGACAAATTAAAAAAGAAAAAAATGTGAGTATGAGTTGGAGACGACTCTCAGCTACTACCACACCAAATTTGAGCTCAATATCTGTAAAACCGACTGTGTCATAGCCTATTTTTTGTTTATTATAGCTTTGACGGCCATCTTGAACTGAGCTGACTTCAAAAGTTAATTCTACCAGTAATTACTTTGTGTAGGTTTCAATAAAATCTGTCAAATGATTTGTGAGATATTTTGCCAACAGACGGAGTTAACACTTATTTTTAGAGGCAAAATTTCATTCACATGATCTGTTAACTCTTAAAGTATACACTGTGAATGACTCTCAGCTACTACCACACCAAACTTTAGCTCAGTATGTGAAAAATTGAGTTATAGCCATTTTGTGTTTTCTAAGATCAATTCACTATGGTGGCCATCTTCAATTAGATTGACTCCAAAAGTTAATCAGTTATAGATATACATCTACATCCAATGATTACTTTCTGAAAGTTCCATTAAAATCTGCCCTGTGCTTCAAGAGATAGACAAAAACATTTTAATGACGGGTGATAATTATGAGTTACAGGATGTTTTTTTCTTTTTATCAGAGTTGCACAAATGAGCTTCAGGACATTCCTGCTCAATTTCTTAACCAACAATCACCAGTTTGCAGTGAAAATCCTTCCTGGTGCTCAGATAAGCTCATGGCCTCTTCACCTTCTGATGCGCATGCTTTAAATAGTTTCAGTTTCAGTTTGCTGTCGGCTGCAGGTTTGCACAGGACTGTGCTGGAGAGTGTTCAAACATAAAGCAGACATGTGTTTCCTGAGGGCACCAATTTACTCAAAGCAGAGTTTGATTATCTTTATCTCCTGAAACATGAAACCTATTTATTTACCCATAAATCTAATAATAAATGTTCCTAACACAATACTGGAAGAAAATAAGTTGAACTAGAGAAATTGCAGTGTGAATGCTGAAATGAGCTGAAAACGAGTTGTTAGAGCTAAAGAAAAAAAGCAGAACATTAGCTAAAAGTAGCTTAAGAAGACAAAAACGGAACAATTATGCTGAGGCAGATTTCTAAACATGTTTTGAATGATTTGAAGAGATTTCAATGTACTAAGTAGGGACTTTCTTTAAAATTGAATAGTTTTTAGAAGTATAACAAGGTATGCAGAAGTTGTTTTAGTAAAAAAAAACGTACGGAAGAAAGTAAAGGAATAAAATAAAAACAAACAGGATGACAGAGATGTCTCCGCGCTAGAGTTTTCTTCTTCGCTTTCTTCGTCATCTTTGGGAGCTCGCGCTGATTTTACATCCTGTGCGCCGAAATGACGTCACGGATCCTCCAAATGACCAAATAAGGACAACGACACATAAAAGTTGAATTTCGATGGGGCAGTTTTTAGTTTTAATGAACGCGGAGAGTAGGTTGAACCTGGCTGCCTGACGGCTCCGACACACCGACTGCCCCTCTGGCTTACGTTCGGATATAAAGAAAAGCCTTTCTTTTCTTTTTTTTTCTTCTCGGAGTTTTCTTGAAGAGGGAGAAAAGAGGAAGCAGTTCCGCCCTCTGAAGCAGCGTCAGGCCAGGGGCCAAACAGCAGAAAGGAGAGGAAAAGACCCAGCAGCAGCCGAGTTGGGGCTCTGAAAACTGAGCAGAAGGCGGATTTAGTCAGGGATCCGGACTTTGGTCCTCAGGCGTGGCGCTGAAACACCGTCTGCGGCAGAAAATGAGCTCGATAAGTTTGAGGCGATAAAAAGAGGTCGTGTTTGTGAGTTTTACTCGTTTGTTTTTCGGCCTCACCTGGCTGCTGAGCGGCCGAGCGGCGGGACCCGCAGGCCCTGAAGAGGTTTTACACGGAAAGGTTTCCAGGTGAAAATGAGTGGGGAAGAGGAGAGATTCAAGCTGGTGGTGGTGGGAGGAGGAGGAGTGGGGAAGAGTGCTCTGACCATCCAGTTCATCCAGGTGGGTCCGTACCTCCACATGACTGTGTTTAATGTGGAGAGCTGGGTTTACGGCCGAAAAGGCGGGCGATGATGTTTTTGCTTGTGTCTGCGTCTGTTAACAAAATATCTCATCAACTACTGTCCAGATTTGAATGAAACTCTGAGGAAGTCATTATTGGGCGTACATCTACAACTTTTGGAGTCAATCCAGTTCAAGATGGCCGCCGCAGCGAATCGACTTTAGCAAACACAAAGATGCTCATAACTTAGACAAAGTTACACACAATGTGTTAGAATTTGGTGTTTTAGTAGCTGAGAGTTGTTCCCAACACATACTCCTGAAACAACACACCACACAAGACTGTTGGAGTCAGCCCTGTTTGTCTGTTAGCAAAATACCCCATGAAATACTGGACAGGTTTTAATGAAACTCTCCTCTCAAAGTAATGATTGGGTGTACATCTACCACTGATTAACTTTTTAGAATCGTCCTATTTCAAAATGGCTATCACAACTGAGACACTTTAGGCAGCACAAAAATGACTGCATCCCAGTCAACCTTTAAAGATGTGGAGCTCAAGTTTGGTGTGGCAGTATCTGAGTCACTTTCAACACAGTCTGAGCACTAACAGACTGCACATAACTATATTTTCAAGGTTTGACCCAAACAGCTATAACTCAAGATAATCTTAGACTAAAACTTTGTCATGAAAGGCAGTCGGGGACATGCTAGGCCTTCAATTTGATTAAATGTCATTTCTGAGCATCCCTCCCCTGGAAACCCCCAGTCTTTGTTTTCTCAAACCTTGAGAGTGATGTTTCACTCTAACACGAGTTTGTACCATCAGTCATAACATTATGATCTCCTTGTTGCTGCTGAAACGGACCGGACCCATCAACTCATTGACCCTCTGAGGGTCTGCTGTTGGATCGGTTACTGAGCTGTCAGTAGAAAGTCCTGGAGGTTGTGAGGCCTGTCCTCTGTGAATCAGACTAGTTTGACTGAACTGCAGTGATGGTAAATTTGTAGACCAAGTCAGCTCCTCAAACCTTAGTCATTTTTGCACCATTTTCTTTGTGGGAAAGGCTACTGCCATCAGAAAATGCTGTTTTCATAAAAAGTTATAATTTTTAGGTAGTACTTTGGTAGATGGTATAACCCCACTTCCAAAAATGTGATGATGTATATGTAAAAGGGTAATTTTAAATTAAAAACAGGATGCATGATTTTCAAATTTCATAAACCCATATTTTATTCACAATGGAATACATTAAACATATCAAATGTTTAAACTTAGACATTCTTAGGGGGGAAAAAAGGGTAATTTTGAATTTTCATAGCAGCAACACATCTCAAAAACGTTGTTTCAGAAACTGAGGAGAGCATCTGCTGGAGGTTTTAGAGGAAATGTTGTCCCATTCTTTTCTGATGGAGAATTGTAGCTGTTGAACAGTCCAGGGTCTTGGCTGAATTTTTTGTTTCATGATGCATCAAATGTTTTTTAATTATTCAGAGGTCTGGACTGCAGACAGCTCAGTTCAGTACCCAGACTCTTCTACTAGGAAGCCATGCTGCTGTAATGGATGCAGTCTGTGGTTTATCTTTATTTTTCTGAAATATACAAGGTCTTCTCTGAGAAAGATGTCATTTGAATGGGAGCAGATGTTGTTCTAAAACCTGTAAATACTTTTCTGCATTGATGGTACCTTTCTAGATGTATAAGGTGCCCATTCCAGAGGCACTATTGTGCCCCCATACCATCAGAAAGGCAGACTTTTGAACTGTGTGCTGATAACAGACTGGATGCCCTCTCTCTTCTTTAGTATAGAGGATGTGGCATCTTTGATTCATCTGACTCCAGAACAGTTTTCACTTTGCCTCAGTCCATTTTAAATGAGCTTTGGTCCAGAGAAGTTAGCAGTGTTTCTGGATGGTGTTCACATCTGGCTTCTTTACATGATAGAGCTTTAACCTGCATTTGTGGATGACACAGTGAACTGTGTTTTTACAGTCAACGATTTGTGGAAGTATTCCTGAGCCCATGCAGTGATGTGCAGAACAGAATCAGACCTGGTTTTAATGCAGTGCCCCTGAGGGCCCAAAGATTGTAGCCATCTAATATTGACTTTGGGGATGCACCGATCCACTTTTTTTTTTTTTTACTTCCAATCCGATCCCAATACCTAAATCTGGATATCTGTCGATACAGATACTATTCCGATACCGTTCCGATATCATCATTGTTATTGATTTTAT
>JAOXNZ010000021.1:24546035-24556040 GCA_028566095.1 Kryptolebias brasiliensis | reverse complement strand
TCTTTTAAATAGATTTTTGCTCCGTTAATCTACACTTAATACTCCTTTAATAAGAAAGAAAATATTGAAGTTTAAATTTTTTAAATTGAAATTGAAAAAATTAAAGGTCTAACATTTCTTGAAGGACGTCATAATCCAGAGTTTTAGACTAAGATGATGGAAAATGATAAAGTTGGAGCCATTTTGGTCAAGCCGTGAAAATATTTTGAGAGATTTGTTGGCTATGTGTCGGAGATGACACTCAGCTACTACCACAACAAGCTCATTATCTGTAAAATTGACAGTTATAATCATTTTTGTGTTGACTAAGGTTGATTAGCTGTGATGGCCACCTTATATTGGGTGGACTCCAAAAGTTAATCAGTTGTAGATGTACCCAACAACCAATAATAATAAGAATAATACATAATCTGCTGGCTTCCTTAGATAAATAACTTTTACTAATTGGCTTTTAAAATGTATGTGAATGTTTTTGTACAGTGCTCTGAGATGGCTTTTGTTGTGAAGTGGGGCTTTATAAATAAACTGAATTGAACTGAATTACTTTCTGATAGTTTCATTACAATTTGTCCATGACTTCATGTGATACTTTGCTAACAGACAAGCCAAAGCACACACAAACACAGCAAAAAAGTAAAAAAACAAAAACATGACATTTCCATAATTATTAAGAGCCTTTACTTAGTCCTGAATTGATGCACCTTTGGCAGCAGTTTCAGCTTTGAGCCTTTTTGGATTTGATCCAACAAGTTTTGTACACCTGGATTGGAGGATTTTCTGCCATTCTTCTTTGTAAATCCTCTCAGGCTCAGTCTTGTTGGATGGGTAACGTTGGTGGGGCCATCTTCAGGTCTCTCCAGAGATGTTTGACAGGGCTCATGCCAAGACTCTAGCTTATTGACTCAAGGACATTCACAGAGTTGTCCCTAAGCCCCTGTTGTCCCTCTATGAGCTTTGGGTCATTGTCATGTTAGAAGATAAACCTTTGGTCCAGTCTGAGGTAATTGCAAAAAATCCATCCATCTTCTGCCGCTTATCCATGGTCAGATCACAAGGGCAACAGGTCCATAAGGAAAACCCAGACATCTCTCTCCCCACTGACATTCTCCAGCTCCTCCTGGGGGATCCCAAAGCGTTCCCAGGCCAGAAAATATATATAATCCTTCTAGCAAATTCTGGGTCTGCCCTGGGGTCTCCTTCCAGTAGGACTTACCCGGAAAACCTCCAGTGGGAAGCGTCCAGTGGCATCAGATGTCCAAAGCTCCCCCAAGATAACAGAGCTCCTCACCCTGTCTCTAAGGCTGAGCCCGGCCACCCTACAAAGGAAGCCCATTTTGGCTGCTTGTATCCAGGATGTTGTTATTTTGGTCATGATCCAAACCTCATGACCACAGATTAGGGTTGGAATGTGGAAGGACCAGTGAATCAAGAGTTTTGCCTTTTTCCTCAACCTTTCCTTCACCACAACAGACCGAAGCAATTCCCTGATTACTGAGGACAAGGCCCTTATCCATTGATCTCCTGCTCCATCCTACCATCATTAGTGAACAAGACTTCCAGATACTTAAACCCCTCCACCCGAGACTCATTCTTGACCCAGAGGGAGCATTCTACCTGTTTCCTGTTGAGAAGCATGGCCTCGGACATAGAGGAGCTGACTCTCATCTCACCTGCTTGACACTCAGCTGTGAACTGCGAAAACATGAACTGGAGCCCAGAACAGGAGGTGTGCAAATAGGAAGTGGAGACAAATTAAAATAATTTTTGGCTAATCAAAAATATTTTGACCAATTAGTCAGCTACCACAATAATCATTTGTTGTAATCCTACCTAATTATTAGAAAATGAAAAGATGATGTCAACATAGCAAACTTGCCAAGAGAGGGTTGTCCACAAAACTCATGGAGCAGGTAGGGCAGGCATTAATCAGGTAAACATCCAGGAGGTCAAAGACATTACTGATGGAGCTGCAGCTGTTCTGCAGAGATGAGAGGATCTGTCCAAAGGACCACTAGAAGCTGCATAGAGCTGCACTTCATGGAAGAGAGGCAGGAAAAAGACATGGATTAAAAACAAAAACGTTAGACTCTTTCAGATTTTCTTCCCCAAACATATGGAAGAAGGTGCTGTGATCAGATGAGATTAAAACTACATTTTTTATTCATCAAGGACAACACCACGTCTAGTTCAAATTTACCACCTTTCGTCATGCTGAGAACACCATCACACAGTGAAGCATGGTGGTGGCAGCATCATGCTCTGTAGATGTTTTTAATCAGCAGGGACTGGGAAACTGGTCAGAGTTGAAGGAAAGATGGATGGAACAAAGTACAGAGAAATGTTTGACCAAAATTCAAAACCAAACAGATCTTAGACTGGAACAGAGGTCCACCTTCCAGCAGGACAGTGACCCTAAACACTCTGCTGAAGCAACACTCCACTGGTTTAAGGAGAACATGTTAAAAGTCCTGGAATGGTCCAGTCAAAGCCAAACCTCAATCCAACTGAAAACTTCTGGTCTGATTTAAAGATTGTTGGACACAAGTAGCTTCCATCCAACCTGAAGGAGCTGCAGCAGTTTAAACATGAGGAATGGACAAAAAGTCCAAACTGAATACAAATGCATGAACACATTTTTAAGTTTGTCTTGTTAAAAATGATTTAAAGCAGTTTTTCCCCATGTTACTTATAATAATAATTTGGAGGGTCAGTCAAATACATTTAATCAACTTAAAAATTCATTTAAATTCCAGTTTGTGAGGAAAAAAATAGACAAAATACCAAGGTGGTGAATACTTTTGCAACCTACTGTATGTTGCTCTAAGAACATGTATTTGGATGGCTTAAAGAATGTGTGTAGTGCATACTTTCTCATGATACATTCTTCCCTGAATCCCAGGTGTTGTGCAGGAAAAGATAACAGGATTTTGACTCGATGTCTTCTGGTCTAAGGAACGTGGGCTTTTATTCATCCAGTGGATTTATTTTCTTGTTTCCCCTCTTTCTCATTCACAGACGGTTTAAGGAGATGGAGAGTCCCCCTCCTCCGACTCATCAAACAGGGAAACAGAACCGTGGCGGCTGTCCCTGTGTCGTCCTCTAGGCTCCGTTACTATGGACACCAAGACCTCATCCTGCTACAGCTTGTACAAAAAGGTGGTGTGTGTGTGTGAGGAGAGAGAAAGAGAGTAAGTGACAGATAAGGTGCATCATCATCTTTCCAGATTTTTTTTTTGCACTCTTGGAAAAAACAACTTTTTCTCCAGTGTACTACTTCTAATGAGCAGATCTAAAGGGGAGCAGCAGTTTGCAGACATAGAAGAAACATGAGCCCCTCATAAACTGAAAAAACACTTTCTAACTGATTATATAATGAATGTTAAAAAGGATCATGCAGGAAGGGTTTTGTCATCACCATATAAAGATTGGAAAAATCCCATGAACAATTTAAAATGCTTATGAAATGTGGCATGCCCAAAAGGAGTCATTCATCAGAATGCTGTCATGTTTCACAACTTCCTGAAGAGGGCAGCAGCGCCTTAACTTACTGCTTTCTCATGTTTCAGGCTGTGTCTGCATTTTGTTGCCCCCTCCTGATTTTTGGACCAGTCTGTGTTGCCATAACTACACAGATGATTGAAAACATCCGTAAATACTGATTATCCACTCGTAGACTATTTTGGCTAAGAGATTCCTGATGCCTCTGCCAAACAGGGCCTGCAGACGTGGATCAGAGAGGCTGACTCAGATCCACTTGATGAAATGTTTTGTGAACTCAAATTGAGCAATTCAGTATTTTTAACAGTGCACTCATATCTGTTTCTTTGCACAGTTAAACATTTGATCATAAAGACTTTCTGGATGGTGATTTGATTGGTGATACTGCTTTAGGGTACTATGTTTTTCTTCTCCCATTTGTGTACATGGTCAGTGTTTAAAAATAAGATGCATGTATTTTTCACAGAAACCACAAATGGACAGCACATCTGTAGAGTGAGTAAAAAGTGGTTTAAAGGGGTATCTCAAACATTTTAAAATGGGATTCGATAGAAAAGTTCTGAACAATTAATATCTTACCTGTTGTAGATAGCTCTTTGGACGACTTCAGTTTGGAGAAATGGATTAATTGTGACCAGACTGATGAGCGAACAGCTACTCTGCTCAGACTTGCTTTCAAAGCAAATTTTGCTGGCTTTAAACAGCTTCAGTCTTCAAACTTTCATAGTGGCTCATGGAAACACTTCAGAAGAAAAAAGCTGTACAGCTGTCAGTTTCACATTACATGATTATTTCAGCAAAGATATTCCTGCAGGAAGTGACTCCAGGCTGTGCCAAAAGATCTACAGCTAGCTGCTGCTGCTACTCTTTGTTCTGCAAATAACCACAGAATTCCTGGTAAATAATTATGTAATGAGGAATTAACACAGATGAATAGGTCTATGAAACAACATTTGGAAAAGCTTTAAACTTCTAGTTTTCAAACTCAAGCATAACTCCGTGCTTAACAAAAGAGAAAGATGGAATTAGATATGACAAAAATAAAAAACATATGAGAGCAAAAACAAAATATAAAACTGACAATAGCAATAAAATTTTATATTTGAAAAAAACAACAACATAAGAGTACACAACAAAAACATTAAAACAAGTTGCACACAGGCTAATCAGAAAGTGCTAAGATAAGCTCTTTTAAATAAATCTGTTAGTTTAGTTTTGAGGGCAGAGAGGTTGCTGGTGTCTCTATAAAGCCAGTATCTCACTGTGCTGTTTTCGTGTGCATGACTTGAAAACCTTGTTTTTTATTTTTGGCCATGCATGTTATTTTGTTGCCCACCTGCAGCTGTTCCCACATTTAAGGTTTAATCTAAGAAATGAAGATAGACAGATTTGGACCAGTTTTTACTCCTGTGCAGGTGTCAGAATACAGCTCTTGCGCTACCTAAATTGAGAAAGGTTTGAGACAACCACGAAGAATATATTTTTAGGAAACTTTTGTAGCACAGATTTTTCAAACATGTTTCAAATTCTAGTATCGAGACTGTGAGCCTCTCTGACTCACATGAGGAAATGGAGAGCCCAGCAGACATGTGAGACATTTGGGAGACTCCCTTGTTAATGCTGTTTGACAACTAGTCTCCAACCGTTGCAGCTCAGTGAGATCCTGGATTTAGCTGCTGTGACATTTCAGAGATTAAAGCTGGTTGCAACAATCCACTTTGCATTCAGACTAGCTGTTAGCTCATCTGTCTTGTCATAATTAATCTCTATTTTTTTCAAACTGAGGTCATTCAAAGAGCTATCTACAACAGGTAAGATATTTAGAACTTATACACAGAACCCCACTTCAAAATGTCTGAAATATCTCTTTAAATTTCATTTGTCTCTCTGTTCGAGGCTCTAACAGTTACTGGGCAGCACTGTGCTCGGTCTGTGAGTGAATGAAGGTGGTTCAGTTGTCGTCATGTGACTTGAGTGGAATTCATTGCTGAACTCACGGCCTTTGAGCTCCGCCCACATTTCTGTTGCTCCGTCTTTTCTGCAGTGATGTTTCCCTGTCGTCACTGTTCAACTGGGACATTGCCCTTTTAAATGATGACAACTGAGCCATCTCACTCCTCAGAGTTCTGTTTAGTGATGAGAAGTGATGTGATGAAAGCTTTCATTGAACCTGCTTTACTGCAGTAGCACTCTGCTTTTGTTTTTATGTGGTTTAATAGTTCAGCAAACACACCTGTTCTTATCTGCACCATTTATAAGATTATAGGGAAATGGTTATGTACTCACATTATTAGACAATCACAATAAACTTTAATAAACATCTTCAGGCACTTTCATTGGTTTGGATTCATTCATTTTTTCCCCAAATAAAGTGTTTATATTCACATACCAGATGAGGGAAAACATCTTCTAGTTCATTTCTATTTTGTTCAAACTATATTTCCTACATGTACTTTTTTTATTCTCAGAAATGTTTCATATTTATATTTGCCTGACATTATAATCAATTTTATATAAATAAAGTTGAGTCATTTTTATATATCAAAACATTTTTATGAACCGTTTGTGTCATGTCTGACTTTTTTCTCATAACATTAATTTTGTTTCCTGAAACTTTGGTTTTGATTTCTTTTTTAATAAACACTCCTGTAATAAAGACTCCTGGAACAATGACCTTGGGCCACATCAGACCAAAGTACAGATGTTTACCCATAATGCATAACAGCAAACAGCATATCAGCGCACCTTATACCAACTGTCAGCACGGAGGTGGAGGGCTGATGGTTTGGGCTCCTTGCAGTCATTGAGTCGACCCTAAACTCCTCTGTAGACCAAAGGATTTTGGAGCCAAATGTGAGGCCAACTGTCTGACAGACTGGACCAAACTGGGTCATGATGGAACAGGACAATGATCCCAAACACAGCAGCTAATCTACAACAGAATGGCTCAAAAAGAAAATAATCAAAGTGCTGTAATGGTCCAGTCCTCAGCCTTATTGAAATGCTGTGGTGGAACCACAGGTCTCCAGTCCATCACAGGGCCACATAAACACAAACAACCGTTCACACTCTCACCTAGAGGAGACAATTTAAAGTAGAGTTATCAGTAAACCTAACATGCATGTTTTTGGCTTGTGGACCCAGCAGGGAGGCGAGCCAGCAACCTCCTTGTTGTGGCTCTAATTACTGCTCTGCTGTCACCTCTGTGCAGAAACCAATATCTGCAAACCTCAATGAACTGAGGCAATGTTAAAAAGAAGAGCGGGTCAAATTCCCCCACAACCATGTGAGAGACTGATAAAATCCTACAGAAAAACCACTACTGAGAGTTTGTGATGGTAATGGAGGTTCTACAACAGTGAACACCAATCAATGCGTGGAGGTGACCCCCATCCACAGTTCACTGAAAGATACAAAAAAAGGTGAAAGGATAAAAAATGCGCCATATTTTTTAGAGATAATTTTTATATTTTATTTTAAAGCAACCCATAAGTTTTAGAAAACAAAAAAGGAGCTTATAACAGTCCATCCATCCATTTTCTTTTCATGCTGTTCCCTGCAGGGTTTCAGGGCAGCTGGTGCCTTTCTCCAGTGTTGTTTGTGCAAGAGGCGGGGTACAGCCTGGACTGGTCACAAGTCCATCACTGGCTTTTAAAACTCTACAAAACAAAACAACTCTCTTCTACTTAGCTTCTGTGCATCAAAGAAAAATGCCTCACTTGTGCTCATTAACAACAAATGTTGTGTATAAACCCTTTGGCTAAAATACAAATGTTTGATTATTGAGAAAGTTTTATTTTATTTATTTTTTTCCTCAAACTATCCTCTTAACAGTCTGAGGAACTTGACAGCTCGTGAGGCTTTACAAACATTAATATAATAGTGTGAATGCAAATTCATTCAACTTATTTTTATGTGTGTAGTTTCTTCAGTGCGTTTTTCAGCATCTTGCTACTTCAGCAAACTTTCAGCAGTTTTAGCCTTTTAGGTTGATCTCATTCAGGAGGTAGGTGCTATGAGCTACGATTTTTGTAAATTTTATAGTTTTTATAATACTTAACTTTTTTGTTTTCACTGAATGAATTTGAATAGAATTTAACTTTTAGCTGATTTTAGCTTTTAAATATTTGTTTTGCTAATTTTAGTCTTTAACTGCTGTTGAGCTAATATTGTCTTTTAGCAACAAATCTGCTATTTTGTGTTTTTAGCTACTATTTTGCTAAGTTTGTTTTTTAGCTAAAGTTTTGGTGGTTTTAGCTTTTAGCTATACTTTTGCTAATTTTAGCATTTAGCTATGAATTTGCTAATTTTAGCTATTACCTACTGTTTTTGTGTTTTTAGCTTCTGTTCTACTTGTTTTAAAGTTCAGCAAGTCATTCAGCACTCAGCTGTCACACTGCATTTTCCTGGTTATTAACATTATGTTCATAATTTCTTTACATCAAAGGCCGTCCCCTGCAGAGCCTGCTCAGAAAAACCCTTGGCCCTGAGCATCTTTGGTTGAGGACCCTTGTTTAACAACATGTGGGATCGTGGAGTGGAATTAGTTTTTCACACAGCTTTTCCGTTTCTACTTTGGTTTAATAAATAATGACATAGTGGAAACTGTTGTGCGTTTTTGTACACTTGAGGTTAGATTTAATTTTAATTTAATGTAATTAGATGACTAAAAACAATTACCACTTATTGAACCTGTTGCCTTTTGTTAAAAAAAGAAAAAAACATCTTTAGATGTACTGAATATTTATTTAACTTATTTTCAGGATTTGTTGCAATCTTTATTGTGGTTAATTTCTCAGATTTTTTAAATGTCATCTAACCTTTACAATGTCTGTTTACGCTGTGTTTACAGCTGAACCTGTTGTATTTGTTGTGTCACACTGACTCACCTCGAGCCTTAGCAAGCTAAAGAGACGATACTGTGTGTCTTATTCTCGTTCAGCTGTTTCTTTCTCTCTGAGCACACAGAGAGCAGTGAGTAAACAAGCACGCATACAGGTTAGTGGAGGTTCTTGCCCTGAGCTGCTATGTTGTAGAACAGGTTTGTGACGTTTCATCAGCTCTGTCTCACCCAGCAGTATCAACTCTAACTCACCATAAGCAGCTTCCGTTTGAGGCGGTGTCGCTGCTCCCATGTTTGTGACAGTCTAAAGGTGTTTTTCCTCTGAAAGACTCGGACAGATGGGTCAACCTGCAGCCAGGTGGGGCGACAGAGTTGAACAGGTGAGTTTTTACAGGTACATCCTCTGCGTACTGAGGCTGCTTAGCAGAGGAGTTGGGGGTTTTCCTCAGAGTCTCTTCCTTGTTTTTCCTGTAGTTCTTTGCATCAATGGCAACCCTGTCGGTTTGGCTCATTCTGCTGTCCCTGCTGCAGACAGCCCACTGCTCTGTCATCTACAGACATGTTCCAGGTAAACCACACCTCTTCTTAGAAGTTCTCTTCAACAAGACCAAACACAGAAACACACTGTTATTTGACTATTCACAAAGTAGTTCTTCCAAATAAACAATGTGAATTACTTAATTACTTAGCTTGCTGTGTATTGTTTTGTTCTGTGTGTTTTTCAAGTATTTTGACAATTTTAAATGAAATTTAAAATTTTTTTTGGTATTTTTAAAATTTTTTAAGTATTTTACTTATTTGCAGTTATGGGGTGGTACAGGTCACCGACCACATTCCTCAGCAGATTTAACATATTCTTCTGTTGGCAGTGATCGGGACTGCAGGACAGCTCTAACAGAGTCTTATTGGGGTGTAAAATATTTCACCCTGTGAACACATTCTGCTGGTTTTAGCTCACTGATATGACCACTACGAATGTTACACCTCACATGATCTTATTTAATGTAGGAATAGTTGCAGCAAAACCCACTTTGTCCAGCAGTGGAGATTTTCTGTTTAAAAATCCATTTATGAGACTAAAATTAGAAGATAAATTATCAGTCAGCAACTTGGAGCAGACAGATCGGACATGAACCGAACACAAAAAATTAAAGATAGAGAGATGTATACAACAGGGCATTTTTCTTCAACATGGTAGACCCATTTTCTGTGTCTGTATTTAGATCAGCCACAGGTGGATTTTATTTATCTAACGCTGTGGCTTCTTACACATGAATGTCTGCTGGAGCTCAGTGGTTTGTTCTGCGGTGTAGTAATCTTGGGGCTAATCAAAGGGTTTAATATATATTTATGATATGCCAGCACAATTTCTTTAGTTTTATATTTTTTAGAATTACTTCACAGAAGGTTTTCCACCATTTTCCTTTGATAATCTCAAGTAGTATGTGAGAAAGCTGTGTACCTGTCTGTGTGTTTAATTTTACCCAGTTCAAATTAAAAATTCTCCTATTTCCGGTGGAGGTGGGTTTTTCTGAATTTATTATCAGACCAGACTGTTTTCACGAGACACAACCTTTTTTTTTTTTTTCGAGCCTCTCTGTCCCTCTTGATGCGTTTCAGCTCTCTGACCTTCCAGGCTTCGTATTCTTCCTCCTCGTTCTCTC
>JAOXNZ010000021.1:24515654-24525920 GCA_028566095.1 Kryptolebias brasiliensis | reverse complement strand
ACAAGAAAGTTTTAGTCTGATTTAATATCAGACAGTGAGAAAAAAAAATAGTTTTGTGTGTTTTTATACAGTAGATTTAGATATCTGGTTTTAACTGTATTTGACTCTGTGACACTTCTGCATTCATTCTAGAAAATTCTGAATTTAACTTTTTTTAAATGGAATTCTAAAGCTCACACTGACTAAACCTATGTTCTTTAGCCTCATGTATGGGAGCTCCAGGTCAACCCACCCAGACTCAGAACTTTTCCACCGGCAGGCCTATGCCACACCTCACCCCCTCCAAGGCTTTGCCACAAACCACCATCCAGGGAGCTCGAGGCAGGGTGGAACCTGGGGTGCTGCTGGGCGTACACTCGGTAAGGATTTGGTTGGTTTATCTGTTCAAACCGAAATTTGTTATTCTACCAAACCTGCTACATTATTATGACCCACCACCAAAGATGAAGGGATTATGTTTTTGCCCGTATGTGTGTGTTCATGTGTCTCTCTGTTAGCAAAATAGCTCATGAACTGGACATATTTTAATGAAACTCTCAGAAAGTATTAATTGGATGTCCTTCTACAACTGATTAACTTTTGGAGTCAGCCTCATTCAATATGGCTGCCACAGCTAAGCAAAGATCTTGCACAATCTTTTAGTGAGTTGGAGATGGCTCTGAACTACTGCCACAAAAAAACTTTAGTTCAGTGTCTGTAAATTTAAAAGTTATAGCCATTTTGTGTCATTTAACATTATTTAGATGTTGCCACCATTTTAGATCAAGTTGAGTCCAAAGGTTAACCAGTTATACATGTACACCTAATGATTATTTTTAAAAGAGTTTCACTTCATAGTGGTTCATGAGATATTTTGCACACACACAGGCAAAAACATTACTGTATAGTCCACTTTTTGCCTTTCTGCAGTAGGCGAAAAAATCACTGTTAATTTCAAATAAGTGTTGCATATTGTGCTTTTAAACAACTATACAAATCAGTGTTTCATGATAAAAATGTTCCTCACAAAATATAGATTTTTGTTTTTACAGACGGGAAAAATATATTATTGTGTGTTTTGTGCATTGAGGCAAGATGTAAATTAATGGCATCACAAATTAGTTTCATAACCAAACAAGTGTGACAAACTAGCCAAAGATCAATTATTACTTATTTGACTCTTAATCTTCTTTAGAAAATTAGTACAGGAAAGGGAAGTGAAAGTTTAAGACACAAAAGTGTTTACATGTTGATTCTATAAAATATGAGATGATGGTGAAGCTTTTTGTTTTGTTGTCAGGTCTGTCGGGGCTGTTTGACACCAGCCTCCACCACGCAAGCCCCTCAGGTCCCGACTCCTCCGTCATGAATCTGATTTCAGCCCTGGAGTCTCGGGGTCCACAGCCCTCACCCTCTGCCTCCTCCCTCCTTTCTCAATTTCGGACACCCTCTTGGCAGACTGGTGAGCGTTTGTTATGAAAGTGTAAATAATCACTCTATTACCAAAATTACAGTGCCTTGAAAAAGTCTTCCCCCACTTTGAACTTTTCTACGTTTTGTTATGTTGCAACCCCAAACTTCAAAGTACTTTATTGGAATTTTATGTGATAGTAGTGCATAATTGTGAAGCAGATGGAAAATGCCATGTTTTCACATTTTTTTACATATAAAAATGTGAAAAGTGTGGCGTGCATTTGTATTTACCACCTTTACTCTGATAGTCCAAACTAAAATTTAGAGCAACCAGTAACCTTCAGAAGTCAACTAGTTGGTCCTTCCATGCCAATGGCAGGACGTATTGTTATTCACCTGTCAAAAGGTCTCTTAACATTTTTATTTTTATTCTTTGTCAACTTTAATGCGGCCTGAACAGAAAAGTGATTCCAGACAAACTATACATAAAAACGACTGTCTCGGTCACAAAATGTGTGCTATTACTTTTAATGATGTTCTGAGTTACCATGGTGACGCAGTTTGCCAAAAACGACCCCAAAAAACCCTCATTGCAAATAAATGGGAATTGCTAGAAATCCTGTCACAATGTAATGTTCTTTGAAATATCTCGTAGACCACCTGACAAAAGGTATTGAAACTCCCACAAAATAACCATCGGACAGTCCTGTACAACTGATTCAAAATGGCTGCCAGAACTAACCTGGAAAACACAAAAATGGCTATAAGTCAGTCTTTCTTTTAAATATCATGAGCTAAAATTTGGTGACTGGCGTTGTCAGTGATCCCCAACACCTACAACAACTGCTTAAACAGCCTTCAGTTCCTTGTTTTTTGACATAAATTAGTGGTGGAAAATGTCTTTTAACAAAATATCTCATGAATCACTGGACAGATTTTTATGAAACTTAGAACATAATCTTTATATGAACATCGCAAAGTGATTAACCTTTGGAGTCATTCTGATACAAGATGGCCACCACAGCTACCTTATCAAACACAAAATTGATTATAACTCAGTCATTTTTAAAGATACTGCTCTAAACGTTTGTGTGATAGTAGCTGTCAGTGGTACACTAGACATACCGTGACTGCTAACAGATCCCTTAGGTTTTTGTTTGAAACATTCCTCTAAAATGTTGGGAATAATGTCTGTTACCAAAATATCTCAAGAACTACCTGGCAGATTTTAATGAAGCTCTCATAAAGTAAAACACAAAAATGACTATAAGTCAATCATTTCTATCAGCTATAATCTGGTGGGATGGTAATTTCCCTAAGACATACTGTGATGGCTAAGAGATCCTTCAGTTTTTTTTGTTTGAAACATTCCTAAAAACTATTGGAGAGAAAGTCTGTTAGCAAAGTATCTCATTAACCACTGAATAGATTTTAGTGAAACTCTCAGAAAGTAATCATTATATGTATGTGTACAGCTGGTTAACTTATGGAGTCATTATGATTTAGGATGAGGAAACAAAATCACGCACCAAACGGCAGGCCCTTTCACAATTTCTTTAGTTAGTAAATAGAGTCCACCACTATGTAATTTATTCTCAATATATATACAGCTGTTATGTACAGCATCATGAAGACCAAGGAACACATAAGACCGTTCAGGGATAAAGTTGTTTAGAAGTTTAAAGCAGGGTTAGCTTATAAAAACAACATCCCAAGCTTTGAAGATCTTATGGAGCTCTGTTCTTGGTCATTACTGTTTAGAACCAGCTTTCACTGCAGTTTCAGCTGCAAGGGGTTTGTTTCTACCAGCTTTGCACATCTAGAGACACTCTGCTTTGCAAAATAGCCCAAGCTTATTTGTAATGGAAGGAGAACATCTGTGAACAGCAGTTTTCAAGACTTGCCAGGTTGTCAGTTGGATTTAGGTCTGGACTCCAATTGGGCTCTTCTAACTCTTGAAAATGCTTTGATCTGACCCATTCCATTGTAGCTCTGGACGGATGTTTCAGGTTGTTGTCCTGCTGAAAGGTGAAGCTCCACTGCAGTATCAAGTCTTTTACAGCCTCTAACAGGTTTTCTTCCAGGATTGCTCTGTATTGAGCTCCATCCATCTTCCCATGAACTCTGACCAGCTACCTTGTCCCACCGAAGAAAAGCATCACCACAGCATGATGCTGAAACCACCATGGTTCACAGTAGGGATGGTGTGTTCAGAATGATGTGCAGAGTTAGTTTTCTGCCATTCGTAGCGTTTGCATTTAACCCAAAAGGTTCAGTGTTCAGTCTGATCTGAGTATATTTACTGTATATTTACATGTCAGCTTTACAGAGTACAGAGTACAGAGTTAAAATGGGCTTCTTGGCTGCTTCTCAAATTAATGCTCTCCTTGCCTGGCCTGTCAGTTTAGGTGGATGGCCATGTCTTGGTAGGTCTGCTATTGTGCCATACTCATTCTATTTTTAGATAATGGAATGAACAGAATTCTGTGAGATGTTCAAAGCTTGGGATGTTGTTTTTATAGCTTAATTATGCTTTAAACTTTTCAACAACTTTATCCCTGACCTGTCTGGTGTGTACCTTGATCTTCATTATGTTGTTTAATCACTAATGTTCTGTAACAAACTTCTGAGACCTTCAGAGAACAGCTGGATTTATACTGAGATTAAATTACATGTAGGTTGACTCTATTTACTAATTAGGTGACTTTTGAAAGCTGTTGGTTGCTCTGGATTTTGGTTCAAGGTATCAGAGTAAAGGAGTCTAATACAATTGCACGCCACACTTTTCAAATGCTTGTTTGTTAAAAATATTTGAAAACCATGTATCACGTGACAAAATTTAGAAAAGTTCAAGGGGTGTGAATTCTTTTTCAAGGCACTGTAAATAAAATCAAATTTTACAAATAAAAAGTAAAACTGATAAATTGCCTGTTGGTTAAATGTAACGCTGTGTGTGTAACATTGTGTCCTATAGCCATGCATACACCGGCCCCAGCAGAACTATTTATTTCAGGGGCACTCCCAGGTTCTGGATCCTTCCCTGGCTCCTCACCCATCGCTGCGTACCAACATCCTGGCTCCTTTTCTGGACGATCATTCACTCCCTCTCTGTCCTTGCAGGATACTCGTACATTTAGCCCAACTGCAAATGGTTTGCTATCCCCCCATGATCCTCTGCTGCACATTAAAGCACCCTCTCAGTCCACCTTAGGCTTTGACCGCTTGCTGTCTTCTCAGAGTGCTGCATACAGGGGCTCCCAGGAGTCCCCAGCCCCTCCTCAGACACAAGCTCCTCCCACCTCCTCCAGTTGCCACCTGCCCCCTCCCCAGTTTAATTTGTTGTCCTCCCAGCTTCATAACCAGTCCTCTCAGCTATATAATGCCTCCATGTTCTCCTCCACCCCAGGCATGCCACCTACAGCACCCCCCCAACTACAGCTTCCTCCAGAGAGGGCAGTTTCACGACAGGATAGTGTGATCAAGCATTACCAGCGTTCATCCCCAGCTCAGTCCTCAGCCCTACAGCAGTATGCAAGCTGTGGTGGATCGTCTGGTTATCAGCAGATAGTCAGCCACCACCACCAAGCTGGAATGTGCTGCAGTCCCTTAGGAGAACAAAGTCCACCTACTGACCCTAAACCATCCCCCCAAATGGAATCCCAAACATATCAACCAATTATCAAAACTCCCTATGCACCCTCATCCTCCAGTTCTTCAGCATCTTCTTCGTCTGCCACAAAGGGACCAAAGAGTTCCACCAGCTCCACAAGTGGCTACTCCTCGTCTAGCTCAGCAGCTTCTTCTTCTCGTGCCCCGCATACTCCCCCATCAGCCTCATCCACCTCCTCTAATTCCAAGACAGGTAGCAGCTCTTTGTCTGCACCATCTCGTCAGCAGCCACCACCTCACTCAGCCCCAGCACCACCTCCTCTGCCAGTGGTGTCCTCTAGCTGTGTCCAACAGCCTTCTGCCAAACAATGCTTGTCTAACTATGGCTCTCAGTCTGTGGCCAGTTCTAGCACAGGCCTATCAGACCAAACCCCTCCCCAGCCCCATGCTCAGTCTTATTCTCCCAACCAGCCTCCATCTTCACATATGGCCCAGCCCTTCAGAGGATTCAGCTCACCTCATGCCCAGGACTTGAGTTCTGGAGCTGGGATTACTGGGGTGAAAGCTTTCACCGGTATAGGGGCAGGAGGGCGTTCCTTCTCTGCAGAAATAGTCTTTGAGGACTCAAGTTATGGCTCAGCTTCTCTCAGAAGAGCAAGCAGCCCTTCTTTAGGGTATGGGACTGAATCAGCAAGGAGTGGCTCTATATCAGAAGAGGTCACACGTGGAAGTGGAGTTGGATCTGCAGGATCAGGAATCGAGAATGTTGGTGCTATTGAAAATACCAACTCTTATCACCTGCCAGAGTCTAGTACATCACCCTCTGTCAATTCTACTCTCAATCATCCAGCATTGCAGTCTCCTTCTACTGTACATCCTACACAGTCCCCTGGAGGCTCAGGAGCCACAAAATACATGTCCTCTATCCTGTCTCCTGCATTCATGCCCTCACCACAAGGTTTCCCTGATACAAGACAGCCGCAAAGCCAGTCCTATCACTCAACAACAACCAAGCCAAAAACAGAGACAAATTTGTTGGCAGCTGAATGCTCTCAACATGAGGAAGAAGATGCTGATGAATTCTTAATACAACATTTACTACACACACAGACATCAACCCCTCAGCTTTCCCAGCGTCAGTCACATTCTCAACAACTACCCCAATCTATCTCACAGGCTAGGGACGAGGAAGGCAAAGTAATGACCTATAATATTAACAGACTTTCAGATGAGCGATACCACCCCCATAGTGTCATTCGTACCAATAATTCCACCAGCACTTCTGGTCCTACGACAACAATTAGTGACACAACAAGTGGCTTAAATAGACAATTAGAAGTGTCTCAGAATAAACAACAAACCAAGTCAGAGTTGGCCACTACTGAAGTAGTGCAAGGAGTTTCGGAATCCCTTTCCCATTCCCTCAATACCCAGTCTCATCAACAGCAGCATGAGTCTTTGGGATCTGTGGTCCATTATGGAAGAGGGGACCCTTATCCACAACACCCCCACTCCCAAAATCCCCATCACACCCCACACGTGTCCTCACATTCTCAGTCACGTACACAACAAATTTCCCAGCATGCCCGGCATACTCAACATCCACAGCACTCTCAACATCTTCATCCAACTTCCCACTCACACAGCCACTCTCACATGGAGCTAAAGAAACTTTCAAACACAAACGACAGTGGCTACTTGTGTAACACTCCAGATGTGCAGCAGGCACGGCAAAGCCAGGGACCCCTCTCTTTGATGGATTCATCACCAGAACTCCCTCAGTCAACACACATGCTACAGTCTGTGCTTTCTCATACGACTCACACTGAGATAGACCCTCAGCAAGTTCTAACCCAGCAACAGCAGCAGCAGCAACAACACCACTCTATGAGTCAGCAGAGCATGATGGGAGCAGGGCTTGGTGGAGTGGAATCCCATTCACAAAACCAGTCTTCTCAGTTACAGGTCAAGCTCCAAAACCACTGTATAAATACCCACTACAGCCTTGCAGCCCAAACAAGAGATCAAACTCAAGGCAGTCAGAACTCAATGTCTCCTCTGGACATACTAGATCAATCTCTTTCCCAGGCAAGCAGCTTAGACAGTGGTGGACCACTGGACAGAACTAATGTTGGGGTGACCGTTCCAGTAGGGGAGGGCGGTGGTGGAGACAGACATAGACAGCAGCACAGGCTTACATCTCACCATCATCCCCAACAGAAAGCCTCAGATCTTCACAATTTTCTTACCGAACCAGATTTGGGTGTATCTACACCTTCGCACCTACACCCCCTTAACCAGCCTCCAGCCCACATGCACTCCCACACTCTGCATGAACAACACACACACAATCATCATCATGCACAGTTAACCCATCCACACCCACACCAGATGGCAGCCAATATGGAGACTCCCCAACAACAGCATCAAAGCCAAACCAGAGAGCATGAAACACAACTCACACATTCCCAACTGAACTCGCTTAAAACACATCGGTTTGACACAATGAGCCCAGTCGATAAAGTAGGACAGAATCAAGTTCAGCAACGATTTCCACCGCTAACATCAATCTGCTTCCCAGACTCCCTCTTACAAGATGAAGACCGTTCTTTCTTTCCTGAGATGGAGGACATGTTCTGTTCTGCCGACTACAAGTCAAGCTGTACTGGGGATTCTGGGGCAGGACAAGGGGTTCAAGAAAACCTTAGTCAGAGTCATGTGCGAGCACAAGAGCGTATAGAAGCCTTAAAAGCAGGAGGTGCCGGAGAGGGATATGACATGGTTAGTCATCACAGTGATCAAGGCTTCGGAGAGTACTGCCACAGCCTTCCAGGTACAGGAGATGGCAACCTTCACTTAGATCTTGGCTCCTTGAAGACTCATGAACTTCCCTCTACTGTGAATACTGACCAGCTTGGCCTCATCCAGTCCCAAACTCCAGCTATGGGACTGGGTTCAGCAGTTCAAGGGAATGGCTCAGCTAACAAGATGATGGGAACTGTAGGAGGAAGTTCCAACACCAGTGGTCTGACTTCACCTATCTTCTGTTCCTCACGACCCAAGAAACTATTGAAGACCAGCTCATTTCACTTGCTTAAACAGCGACGTGAGCCACAACCTCAAACAAAGAAAAATTATGCGCAAGAGTATGAATTTGAGGACGACGAAGATAAAGCTGATGCTCCAGCTGATATTCGCCTCAACAGCCGACGCCTTCCAGACTTGTTGCCTGACCTGGTTTCTAGTTGTAGGAAGGCTGGTGACACCTCAGGAGTATGTGGGGTCAGTCCAATAATGGGTGACATGGACTTCTGCCACCCTTCCAGCTACACTTCCCTTGGGCACCCATCTCAAATCCTCCCCCATGATGGCCCTAAGAAAAGAGGCAGGAAACCAACTAAACCAAAGCGTGAAGGTCCCCCTCGGCCACGAGGTAGACCGCGCATACGTCCTCTCCCTGAACCTTCATACTGCAGGGGGCTGATGGGATCAGTGGCTGGAGAAACAAGAAGAGGACGTGGGCGGGGTAGAGGACGTGGAAGACGAGAAGAAGCGCTGGTTGAAACTCATAGAGACATAAACAAAGCACAAAGCCTTCCATATCATCTGCAGCATCAACAGCAACAGTATGGCCAACAGCAGCATCTGCAGCAACACCTACAACAACGCTACAGCCAACAGACAGACCTTCATCAAGCTCTACACCAGCAACCGCAGCATCACCTGCATCATCAGCAGCAGCAAGTTTCCTGTTCCCACCACCAGCTGCAGCATCAACAGCACCACCAAACATCCCAGCAAACCCACCAGGATCCAGTCAGACCTATTAAGGTAAAGAAAAGGATAAACAATGTGAATATAGGAACTAGGGAATTAACTAGATCAAAACATCACAAGATTTCTTGTCTAGTTGAAAACTGTCTCAGAAAATAAACCCTGTCTGATGATAGTGTTTGGTTAAAGTATTACTGAAGATGCTCCTTACACTTTAAATTATTTGTGTAGTAGCAGTTTAAACAAACTGTCAGGTACTAGGAAATGCTCGGTAATATCACTTAAGGCATGTGCGCAGCTTTTCCTGTCCTGTTGAAGGGTGCAGGCAGGCAGCTTTGTGCTGAGAGGGAGAGTTTCTGTTGCTGCACACTTGTTTTACAAATAGAACAAACTCAATCTTAAGTTTACATGTTAATTTGTCAACTCTGAAGCTGAGAAAATTAAGTTTGAACCTCAGTTTAAGTTGAGAGTAAATGAGTCTAATAAACTTAGAGGTGAAAAAAAATCTGACCATCCCATTCACTCAGAGTAGTGAAGTCACTTTTATTCATTCTTAACAAAAAATAATAAAAAAAAAATCTTAAATTTGATACAGTATGTTCTCTAAAGATTATCAGCTTTTATGACAGAAATCCATCCATCCAGCTATTTATGTTCTTTACCCACTTTTTTGGTCAGGGTCCTGGTCTAAGCTGGTGCCTATCTCCAGCAGTCATTGGGCAAGAGGTGGGGTACACCCTGGACAGGTTGACACAGAAATGACTAACATAAATTGTATCATGCTTTTTAAACACCATTTCTACAAAGTTGTCATGCCATATTTAATGTAAACAACAAAAGTTTTCAACTACCTCTGTTACCTCTGCCATGTTAATGGACTTGTCTTCCCCCAAGTCTTCAGACTCTGCCTCCTCAAAGGTGGACATGGTGGCCGGATTAGGGAGATCCTCAAAGTGCTCCTTCCACTGTCCAACAATATTCCCAGTCCGGGTCAGCAGTTCCCCACGCAAATCAAGCATAGCCTGAGATGCAGCTTGCGTTCCCTTTCTGAGTTGCCAAATCATTTGCCAAAACCTCCTTTAGACTAGCTGAAATTCCTTCTGCATGGCCTCTCCAAACTTCTCCCATGCCCAATTTTTTGCATCTGCGACCACAGAAGCTGCAGTCATTATGGCCACCTTGTACCTGTCAGCTGCTTTAGGAGTCCTTCAGGATTGCCAAGCCCTAAAGGCCTCCTTCTTGAGCTTGACGGCTTTCATCGCTGTTGGTGTCCAGCAGGAGGACCTTGGGTTGCTGTTGCAACAGGCACCAATGACCTTCGGGCTACAGCTCCTGGAACCTGCATCTTCAACCGAGGCCTATTTGGATTCCATGTCCCTAAACTTTCCTGGGAGTTGTGGAAAACTCTCCCAAAGGTAAATCCAAAAAAGGTTAAAAACAAAAGCAACTGGACTTCAATTTGTAGTTTGAAGACGTTTCGCTTCTCATCTG
>JAOXNZ010000021.1:24492771-24503858 GCA_028566095.1 Kryptolebias brasiliensis | reverse complement strand
TCCAAATGTAACAAACTAATGAAAGACAAAAAGGAGAGAAAAAACAAATCAATAAACAAACAAAAAAAATAAAAAAGGTAAAGCTAAAACAAATAATAAAAGAAATAAAAGACACATTACATCTAAATATAAACACACATTTTAAACCACCTCACTGTGGTGCTCAGTTCAGAATGATCTGACAATCTGTACCTTCAACATAGAACAGAAAGATACCAGGGTCATTCAAATGATCCAGCCTTACCAGGAAATATCAGTCTGTTTTTTTTTAGAATTTAAAAAAGTACAGGACCTCTCTAATCCTACACTGCTCTACTGGCCAGCAGTGAAATGCTAATGTCCTTTTTAGCAGAAGAGAGAGCAAAGGAAGTAGGCCATACTCTGAACAAGGCAGTTAAAATATTAGGAGCAATATCCTCTCTAGTTACAACTGATAATGTGAGAAAGATTTTAGACCACAATCTCTTCATGGAGTGACATGAAGTGGCATGTTGGCATTGTTCACACAGAGGGGAACACTGTCAAATATTTTTGTGAGCCTGGCTTTAGTATAGTGAGCATGATATAGGATCTGACATTGCATGAAACTGCGGAGCACAGATTGAAGAGCTGTGTACTCTTTTTAATCAACAGTCCCATGTCTGTCTCCCATACAGTTTTCAACACAATGAAAGGATTTGAAAGGTTAAAAATGTTTGAATATAAAAATGATTTCCTGCTGGTGGCGCTCCAGTAGTGTGTTTGCAGCCAAAATGGTGTCCAAATTGAACCTAGATTTTAGGTATTTTAATCCACTATCACATTCTTAGTTTAACTAGAAGTATAAGAGTGAAGGGGTCAGCATAGTAAAGCTTTCAATGCTGCTGGATGGGCAGAATTTGCTTTTATAGCCACCCATAAACTTGATATCTCGAATAACAAATTATAAATCTGATACTCTTTTGCCTTTCTGTCAACAGCAAATACCAAAATATAAAACACGGAATCTCACTCTACTCTGTCAAACACCTTATTGGCACCCAGTGCAATTGAAATCTCATGTAGAATAATTGTGGAGGGGTTGTAAACCACATTAAACACTTTCTTGAAATTAAAAAAATATTGTGTATTGTGGATAAACACAGTTTGATCTACAAAATGTGTTTGGCTAGTAACTTTGCCAGCAGTTTGAAGTCAACATTTACCACTGGTTCAAGGTTTGAAGAAGCATGACTGTATTAAAATACTACTATAAATATCTCTAATTGAAATGGGGCCAGTTGCTTCCAAAAGGTTTTATAGAATTTGGATGGGAAGCCATCTGGACCTGGACTTTTACCACTTTGCAAGGATTTTACTAGAGCCTCAAGTTCTATTGCTGTGATAGGGCGGTCCAGTTCACTGGCCAGATTCTGCAGCAGGAGTGTTAATGCCACTGAGGAAGGAGATCAGGTCTGCAAAACCCCCCCCAAAAAACATGAGAGCAATGAGATAAATACATCCGCTTATAAAAGTCCACAAAAGTTTTACTAAATTCCAATTCCCTTTGGAAGAAAATCAACAAATGAACCCTCCAATTCGGAACAGAACACCCCCTAGCAAAAGGCTGGCTAAAAGCTAAAAGTAGCAGACTGGTAGATAAAAGATAAAAGTAGCAGAACAGTGGATCAAAGCTAAAGGTGACCAATGGCTAGCTAAAAGCTAAAGTAGCAGAATGGTAGATAAAAGCTGAAAGTAGCATTAGAAATAGTAGTAAAAACAGAAAAACAGGTTTAAAAACTGACTCATCATTCACACTATAAAACAGGTACAAAAACAGAAACCTGAGGCACCCCACAAGTCAGCGGAGCCAGAGAAGAAGCACCTTCATCATCTGTAACAAACATTTTTGAAGTTATGATACAGAACTTTATTTAGGAGTTGCACTGTGTCTGCTGATCGTACTAAAGTCAGATAAAACTAGGAATTGGGACGCACATATCAGTTTTTTAAAGTTTAGAATGAAATCACATTATAAACACCATCAGTGAAGAGTTTCTGCTTTACTTGCAGGCTGATGACAAAAACTTTGACTTCAAACCTGGCTTCATGGCCTCCTTTTTGGATTTCCTGAAAACGGGCAAAAAAGAATCTGACCTGGAACAAGGACATGATGGAGGCGAGAAGGAGGTCCTGGACACCTGTTCCTCTCTAAAGGGAGGAATCCGGCCCCTGTCACCACCTCCTCCTTCCTTACCATCGTCTTCTCCTCAGCAACCCCCAGAAAGCTTCAGTGACAAGGAGCATGGTGAAGAGGCCGACCTGGCCCTCAGCAACTGCCCAAGTCCCTGCAAGCCTCTGGATGAGGAGCTGAAAAGGAACCTGGAGACCCTGCCGTCCTTCTCGTCTGATGAAGAGGACTCCGTCAGTAAGAACCAGGACCTGCAGAAGAGCATCTCATCTGCCATATCTGCTCTCTATGACACGCCACACTCACTGGCTGCTGCGATGGCTTCCGCGATGATCAAAGCCCAGCCCACCTTGCCCTCACCTACACCACAGGAGCCTTGCCTCAGCCCTCCTCTCCCTGCAATCCCTCCTCTCATCCCTACTGTGGAGAACACAAAAGAGGAGGCACTTATCTTCCCTCAGCAGCACACAACAGAGGAGGAGGAGCAAAGTCTGATTTCCCCACAGTCAAACAGAGAAAAACCAGAGGATGGAGGGTCAGAGCAAGAAGAAGAGGAGGAAGAGGACAGAGTAGAGGAGAGTGGGAATAATGAAGAGCCACAGAATCTGCAACAACGGGACGAAAAGGAGGATGAAAAGGACAAGGAAAGATTACCTGAAATGCAGATTTTAGAAGTTCCCAAAGTTGAAGGTAATACATTTATTTGCTTATCTAAACTAGTTAAAACTAAACGTATGCTAACAAAAATGAACTTGACAATAGAAATTACTATTGTTTAGATTTTCTCAAAGATTCGTATGAGATATTGCAGTACTACTGGATCTTGCACGATCTGTTACTTGTGCTTGGAGTATGCATTGTGAATGATGCTTAGCTGCTACCACACCAAAGATTAGCTCAAATTTTGTTAAGCTCACTGAAGTATACCCATTTTAGTGTAAGCTATGGTCAGTTAGTTGTGGTGGCCATCTTGAATTGGGTTGACTTCAAAACTTACTCAGTTGTAGTTGTCTACCAAATAATTACTTTCTGAAAGTTTCATTAAAATCTGTTCATTGATTCATGAGATAATTTGCTAATGGTACAGACAAACACACTCACACACAGACACAGGAAACAACATAATCACCCTTTTGCCTAAGGTGAAAGGGTGATTATGTGTATCTACAACTGAGCCAGATTGATGGAGGAGATCCTGCTGGAAGACCAGCATCAGTAACAATTACAATGCAGAACATTAGGCCAGTATATTACTAGGCTTTGACTGCTGGTGACTAGTTAGAGACACAAAATTGTGGGAAAATTCGCAAATCTTAATTTAAAATCACACTGAACAGAAATTGGTGAAAATTTGGCCAAAATTTGTTGATTGTTTGCATACATATCCACTAACAAACACAGCTCAAGCTCTCTAGAATTATGTAAACTAAGTTGAGATGGGTTTTAGATGCCTACAATAACTCTGCAACTATTTTGAGGAAGAAAGTTGTTGCGCAAATTTTTCAAAAAGACTGAGACCCTGCAACTCACGCAAGGATATTGAGAATCCTCACAAATATTTTTGGACATTTTGGAGACTCTCTTGTGAATGCCATCCACAGACAGTCACCAGTAGTCTCAGCCCATACATCTATATAGATATAGATATATAGATATATTAAACTCCTCATAAAGCAAGTAATTAGTTCTTCTGCAGCTCATCTTTATGCAATGCGGTCTCATAAGGCAGCCAATCCTCATCCAGCTCTTTGTTTTTTGTTCCACCACTCACAGCTAGGTTAGCTGGACACTAACTGACACACATGAGATGCACACATTCACATACAAACACACGTACGCACACCTTGCAACAGCAATCATAACACTATTGGTAACTATCTGCCAGAACATCACTTCAGAAAGGACCAGACTATCCATTTTAAGCCCCTTTCACACAGGATATCTCTACACTCTCAGCAATCTACATGACCTATCAGAATGTGGCTGGAATGCAAAACCTCCTTCAGTGTGAAGGCAGTCATGGTGCTGCTACGCTTTTATTTTCTGCCTCCCTTAGATGCTCTCTTCCTTCTTTTTATCAGATTGCTGTTTAGAGACAAATACTCATGCACATACATTTGATGCAAGCCTCAGATCAACCAGAGCAGCAAAATGAACCCGGTTCACACCGGTTAACTGTTAGTCTTTGGGTGTATAACAATGCCATTTTTCCCAAAGTCTCTCTCCCCTCTCCTTCTGGAGATGCACTGAAAAAGTCAACATCTCCATGTCATGGATCAGGTTTATAATATCCATGAAAAGCTTCAGGGTGGGAGGGCATGACTGGAAACCAACATTTAGTAATTGCCTTCTTGCTTGCAATCATAAAAATCTTCAACAAATATGTATCGCTTGTACTGAGTCCTTCAGGGAGATTTCCAAGGCACATAGCAGTACAGGATAAGACTAACGTTATGCCCAGGATTTTGTATATAACTTGCTTAACCTCATTCCAAAAAGTCTTCAACCTCGGGCTGGCCCAGAAGACATGAAAGCAGTCTGCAGAGACTACACCGCATTCCTTCCAGCATGGGAACTGTGGGCCACCTAGTCTCGATTTCTGCTTTGGTGTAATGAAAAATCTGATTAGATTCTTCCAGCCAAAATCGCGCCATGTTAAAGAATTTGTAGTGGACAGAATATTCTTCCAGATTTGTAGAAAACTTCCTGTAAAATATTATGTTTTGCTTCTTTCTCCCACCGTTGTCTGATATAACCTGTTGAGTTCCTATTCATAGATGAGAAATTTCTGTAAAGTTTACCAATGATGCCTTTTGTATTTTTGGTAGCATATGCATCCATGAATAATTGTATTATCCCTGGATTTACATCTAAGTCAGGGGTCTTGATTTCCTTCCTAAAGAAGCTTTGGACCTGCAAGTAACGATAGAAGTCTTCTCTGCCCACCTCATAAGTACGGCATAAATCCTCAAAGTTTATTAACTTTGCCCATATTCTATATTTGTGATCTATCACTGCTGGAAGGAAGCACGGATGATACGCAGGCCAATTTAACCTTCCTATCCACCCGCGGAGATGAAATTTTTTAACCACCTTTGCCCACTTTTTCAAGGAGAAACTTACACACAAATTTTGTAACTGGTATACATGGGGCAGCCTGCCCAGGCAGCCCAGAACGAACTGTATAGGAAGGTCCAACAAAGAAAGCTCAATGTCTCTCCATTTAGCCTCATAGGCTGGGTTACACCAGCACACTAGAGGTCTAAGTTGGGCAGACAAGTAATAGTCCAACAAGCAAGGCAGAGCCATACCTCCCTGCTCCCCAGGCAGCTGCAGGGTTGAATATCTTACTCTTGGCCTTTTATTACTCCATATAAACCTTGAAAAATGCTTATCCCACTCCCTAAATTGTTTTGCTGGAACCTCTACCGGGAGTGCTGCAAAAATATATAGCAGTCTTGGGAGAACATTTATCTTTATTGTTCGGATTCTGCTGCCAAGTCGAGGGGAAGCAAGCTCCACCTATCCAGGTCCTTATATATTTTCTTATTTATCAGTTTGTAATTAACCTCATATAGTTGAGTAAGATTTTTTTGTTAACAAAACACCCAACTACTGTATTTGTGATTGATGCCAATTGAATCAATAACTATCCGTCAATTGTTTTGAGGGGACAAAAAAGAAGGTCATAATTTGAGTTTTTTGTATGTTGAGTCTATAACTGGAGTCTACCATAGGTTTCCAGGATGTGCATAAGCGTTGGAATACCAGATTCAGAATATTTAATTGTTACCAAGACATCATCCGCATATAGGCATATATTTTTTTCCACATTTCCTATTGTCACCCCCTCTAAACCCATCTCCTCTCTGATAACCTGAGCCAGTGGCTCAATAAAAAGATTAAAGAGTAGTGGACTTAATGGGCAGCCTTGCCTACATCCTCGTTGTAATGCTATTCGATTTGAAAGGCTTCCATTAATTTTAATTCTTGCTGTTGGAGAAGAGTAAATCATTTTTATACATTGGATAAATCTATCGTAAAACCCAAATCTCTTCATTACTTGAAACAGAAACTCCCACCCTACCATATCATATGCCTTCTCGGCATCTAGGCTGAGAAGGACTGCACTTGTTTTCCCTTTAATTATATGGTCAATAATATGAATGGCCCTTCTTATACTGTCATGCGTTTGTCTATTACCAATAGACAAACCTGTCTGATCCTCATCTATCAGAGAAGGTATCAAGACACTAATATTGAGGCATACAATTTGTAATCTATATTTAACACACTAATTGGTCTATACCCTTTAGGATCTGTTTTGTCCTTTCCCACCTTTGGTATGACCGATATAAATGCTTCTCGCCATGATGGTGGGAGAGCATCACCTTTCAGAGTGTAGTTAAAAGAGGCCATTAATAATGGGAGCAGGGGTTCCCTCATGGTCTTGTACCACTCCAGGGGAAACCCATCACAGCCCGGTGATTTGTTGGATCTAAGATTTGATATTCCTGCCATTAGTTTGTCATTTTGCTTTTTACCTATAGATGGGAGATCCAAATGCTCTTCTGCAGGTCCAGTTTTAATCATGTTTTCTATGTATCTCTGCATGGAGGTGTCTTCTGCATTTTCAGGGATGCCATATATCCATAGATTATTCCATTGTCCCATTTCTCTTTCTCAGCCATGTTCTTCTCCATTTCTCCAAGACGCTTAGCCACCTCCTCAGTCTTGCTGGTGGCGGCGCAAACCTGTTGATTTATTTTGTTTGTAAGGCCACTCAGTTGGACTTTAATGTCCTCCTTTAAACTCGTTCTCACTTGCAATAACTCCTTCTTCATTTCAGATTTAAGGTCTGCCACTACCTCACCCACACCTGTCTCAGTGAGCTAACTGTAGCAGGCAAGGCCTCATCCTCCATCTTCTCTCTTTCAGCTGAGCGCATTCCACAAGCCTTGCTTTCATGTCGCATTTCTGAGCTCCGAGATGGGACTCGCCCCTTCTTGTTTTTATCCCCACTCATTCTAAAGTAACTTTTAGCGTTACTAACTTGGATTAGGGTTTTTTTATTTCTATTGATGCAGGATCACCTTCCTATGCTGCCATACTGGTTGCCATGACACTGGAAGTCCTGGAATATTTTTCTTGCCAGAGATTTGGGAAAATGCATCTCTGGATAAACAGTATTTTTCAACTTCAAAAATGATTCTTTCCTCATCAACTTTCATACTTTTGAAGCACCACAACTGAACAAGAAACAAACAGCAGATGATAAAGATGAGCTGCTACGGGAACTGTGATGTTCAAGCAGGGTCCATATGTGGCGAGTATAGTTCAAAATAAGTGAAGTGTCATTTTTGACATGCGTCATACGTCGCTGTGTGTTTTCCCCTTAAGCCATGCCAGTGTGTGTGGGCTCACATCATGGATAAGCTGCCACCATGCTCCAACCAAGATTCTGATACACTGCCACCATGATAATATACCACCACTACCTCACAGCAGACAATTGTACAGACTTAGAACCATTGTGATTCAATCATGCTCTTTCACATGTGATGTATAGCCCACTGTGTTCTTAAAATGCACTTAAAGACCCTGCAAAGACCATTCATATTCTAGTTGATTTTGTACATCCTAAATGGTTGTCATCCAGCGCAAGGTGAACTAAAGATCTCACTGTTGTTTTATGTGCGACATGATATCTAGTTTCTTCAATAAATTAACTAAAAGTCAGGATTACAATCTGAAGCTGGATGTTTTTGCCAATGAAGAACTTACAATAACTTGTTTACTTGTATCATCTGTCCTTGTTTTTCAGATTCACTGTCTAAAATGGTGCTTGCCCCTGCACCTACATCCCACTCACCCTCAGTGTCCCCCTCACCACCCACCTACTCCTCGCCTTCCCCCCTCCCTCCCCTGAGTTTCTCTGTACCCTCCCCACCTCCGGTACAACGAGGTGAGGAGGAAGTGAGTCTAGCCTACTTGTCCTCTGAGCCTCAGCCTCAGCAGTCCTCATACCAACACACTCCAACTGCAGGCACCTCCCCACCTCCATCCACCTCACCACCAGCCACCCTCTCTTCCCCTCTCTCCAACCTTCCCCTGAGCCACTCCATCCCACCTCCGTCCACCACACCTCCCCCGTCCTCCTCTGATCAGGACCAGGAACCTGACATTGGCCAGCTTTCCCCTTCTTCATCAGCTTCTTTGTCCCCATCCTCATCGTCCTCTCAGCCACCATCCCCTCCAACTCCAGAGGAGGCCCCAGCATCCCAGCGCCTCACTTCCCTCCACCTGGCAAAGAAGCAGGCAGATGCTGCCATCGCTGGGGAGAGTGAAGAGGAGGACAGTGAGAGCGGAGGTGAAGGAATCTTTCGTGAACGGGACGAATTTGTGGTTCGAACGGAGGACATCGGGACTCTTAAAGTAAATCCTCTACATCTTCTGTGAAGTTTCTGATGTGAATTAAGAATTTACTTCTAAATGACATACACTGTTTTTGTGTGACTAGATGGCTTTGCAGACCGGCCGGGAACCCCCACCCATCTGGAGAGTGCAGAAAGCTTTGCTGCAGAAATTCAGCCCAGAGATAAAAGATGGTCAGAGGCAGTTCTGTGCAACCAGTAACGTAAGTTTTTTTGGTTTTTTTTGGCAGGGACTAGGAAGGGTCAGGAATTTTGGGGATGAGCTACAGACATAATGTTGAGCTTGAAGGTATCTGATAAAATGTTCTTTAGAGTTTCTTTAGAATTTATTTTACAATTTATTTAATAACTGTTGAGAAGAAGCAAAAATAGATTAAACATACAAATCTCTCCAGGCTTTTATACCTAACCTTTATAGAGAAAGTGTTATCCAACAAGGATAGAGGAAAAATATGTTTCCTTGCTAGCTGTGTTTCATCAGAGTGTGTTTGCAGCCAAAGTGGCATCTAAACTGAATGCAGATTTTAAGGCAGACCCGCATTCTTAGTGTAATTAGAAGTAAAAGATTGAAGAGGTTAGTATAGTAAGGCCTTCAGTGTTGCTTGATGAACAGAATTTACTTCAAAAACCCCCCATGATGGGGAATTCATTCTCCTCATAATGAACCCAATAATTAAGATTTCTGGACATGGAGAAAAATTGGAATACATTGAAGTAGATATAAGAAGAATGGGAAGATATCCATTTTAACAGCATTAATTGTAGTGGCCACAGAAAGATTTAGGAGAGATTATCTTGCAAAATTGTGTTTAATTTCTGTAAGCAAAGAGAGCATGCTATCAACTAAAAAAGAAATCAAATAATGCGAGTGTAGGTATGGGGAATATGTGAGAGAAACGAATATTGTCTCTTATCTGGATTTAAAAAATGCCAGGGATTCACAACATTAAACTTTTTCATGAAGACTTCAATTACTTTGGCCAACTTTGACTGAAGAGCAGAAATGGTCTAAGAAAGAGTCTATCCAGCAGTTAAAATCCCCTCCCATAATCAAATCATAAGTAGTCAAATTGAGAAAACCTGTCTCAAATATGAGTTATTGTCCCATTTGGGATCATAGACATTCACAAGAGCCACTTTTACATCATAAATGTGCCCCAGGACAACTATAAACCTGGCAATAGAATCAGAAACTGGTTTAACATAAACAAAGAGAATATCTCTATGTATAAGAATGGCAACACCTCTTGATTTGCTGGTTAAGGATGAACGATACATCTGTCCAGCCCAACTCCTCTTCAGTCTGGTGGGGTCTACATCCCTAAATGAGTCTCTTGTAAGTAAATTATTTCAACATCAAGATGACGTAGAAGGTGCAAAACTGTACTGCATTTGATTGGATTGTTTAGGCTCTTACATCAACTAGCAAACTATCTCCACTCACACTATTCAGCTGAGCCAAACAAAAAAAAAAAATTCCACATTTGATAAAATAAACAAAGTAGAAACAAATTCAGATTCATTATCACCTTAAACACAAAACCTGCATAGAGTATCGAACCAGTGATGTGTGCTACTTCTCCCCACAATAAAGCAAAACCAAAACTTGTTGTTATCCATAGTTAGAACATACTACAAAACAAACAGAAGTAATGTGTAAATAATGTGTCCCATATGAAAAATAAAATTATCTATGAAGCAGAAAAAAGAAAAAGAAATGCCAATAACCAAAGAAGATTTGATTATGGTACATTCAGTCAGTAATGTTCTTTTAAGCTAAAAAAAAAAAAGTAAAATAATTATTTTAAAAAATTAAAGAAAAAAAACAGAAATAGAAAACAGTACCCTTGTGTTTTTGGTAAAACACTGATATAATCAGCTAAGTAAGTCCTGTACCCAGAGACAAACCCAGCACACAGCTGACGTTACATGCTCTCAGCTGCAGCCACACAGACCAATACAAGGAGCTCCAACATGTTCCAAAGTTAGGACGTCTCCAAGTTCAAATTCTTTTAAGTTTCTTGTTGAGAAACTCCAAAGCTAAGTCCAGGTCTTTAAACTTATGGATCTAGCCGTTCCACATGATAATGTGTAGAGCACACGGTGGGCTCTGTCCCAGCTAGTTTCTCATTAAGTCCCAACAACCTCTTAAGAAATTCAGCTGTAAATAAAATGTTTAGTTAATGATGCATTTCAGTGTTATTACAATCCTTTTAAATCTAGTTCATTTCAAATTCTGTTATAACATAATTGAATCCAGGTAGAGTCGAATTGTTTGCAATTAACTACAATACAACAAAATTCAGTTAAATTTGTTTCAATTCATACCAGAAAATCCAGAATAAATGTAGTCCAATTCAACTTAGTTATGTTGTGCAAACCAATTATATAAAGTCCGATTCAATGTAGTAATGGGTTGCTAAAGTATTCACCCCCTCAGTATTCTATTTTGTCACCCCAAAACCTGGAATTTAAATAGATTTCAATTTGCATATAAATAAATC
>JAOXNZ010000021.1:24479185-24492671 GCA_028566095.1 Kryptolebias brasiliensis | reverse complement strand
AGACTACAACAATAAAGAAAACAAATCTGTAGCTTTAAAATTTCAACCACTTCACTTTTCATGAAACATGATATATAAACATGTGGACTGTATTTCATAAATGCTGTCTGAACTTAACAGGACAATAAATAAATAAAATATACAAATATAAAAAAAATAAATGTATAAAAATAGTAGGAGAATGGGCTTTGGTGGTGATTAGAGCCTTAGATTAGCAACAAAATTGATTTGATTGCTTTAGTATTTTTAATGTGTCAGATTCTCCCTTTGGACACCATTGCAAAAATTTACATGCACAAAATCTGCAATAAAATAGTCATACAATACTCAAAAAATATTTGGGTCCCCTGGTAGTCTCGCAGCTCCATAATATGAACGGTAAAAATACAGTAAATTCGTCTATCAGCCTACAATGGCAAAATGACTGAATCTGGTGAAATACAGTAAAACTGTCAAATATCTCTACCTTTCTTCAAAATGAAATGCTGACATTACAGAATGCATGCTTTTATATTATAATGGCAGTGACAATAAAAAATATGGTTTTAATGGAAGTTGATGAGGCATTTTTGCCATGAAGGTGTCTAAAGGATAGTGAAGTTGAGGAGGGCACAAGAGTTAAACTTTTAATGATGTTTCCACTGTAAATTATGTCTGACCTATAAAGCTCCAAAGAGGACTGAGTTTCCACACATGTTCTACCAAAAAAAACACTGATTTCTCTTCTCTTTTTTTTCTCAGTTTTTTTTTTAGAATTTTGTTTACAATGTGCAGTATACCACTATCAAAGGTCATAGCACACTATTCCCACTCGAACCATTTTGATGTATAATTTACATGTTTTATTTCAAAGCTGCTTGCACAGTAGCTGCTGGAGATAGGCACCAGCTCCCCCTTGATCCGGAAAAGAGAAAGCGAGTAAAAAAAAATGGATGGATGGATAGAAAGTAACTAGACAACTTGCATTTTCTACAAAAATGCAGTGTGAATGCTGAGTGCCGAATGAAATTTTATAAAGAAGCTAAAACTGAGTTGTTAAAGCTAAAAACTCCAGTAGCTAAAAGGTAAAAGAATCAAAATCTTACCTAAAGCCAAATATAGCAAATAACTAGCTAAAAGTAGCAATAAGCAAGTTAAAAGCTAAAAGTAGCACAAGAAGACAAAAAATAGAGCAGGTATGCTTAAGCAGTTTCAAAGAGAACAATGTTTTTGAAGAAATTAAAGATATCTCAATGTATTTTTATGGGCAAAACCTTAATAGAAAGTTAAATGTTTTGAAAAGTGTAAAAATGACAAAAGCCAAAAGTCATAGCACCCATAACCTGAATGAGCCAAATGTGTTGAAATATGAATGATTAAAATAACACAAAGTATGCAAAAAATAGTTAGTTAAAAATGTACAGAAAAATTAAAAACAGGAAAACGCTGAGTCAGCATTCACACAATTAAGGTGCTTAAACCTTAAATGAAAAAATTTGTCACGATAACCCCAGCAAACGTTTTAAGCCAAAGTGTGGGTAAGTAAGTGTGGGTTTCTGCTACCTGAAACCAAACTGTAATCCGGTTCCTCAATAACTGAAAGCTCTGCCTCTTATTCTATTTAATAAACTCTAGGAACCAAAAGTAAACCTGCAGTCTTAGAACAAGGCACTCTGTTAGGAAAATATTAAACAAGTTCCTTATTATAAGATGGAGTTTCATTTTGAGAAGGTATGGACAGAAATAAAAAAGACCTCTGTGGCTGGTACTCATGAGACATTTTGCTCCAGCTTTTTTAAACAGTGTTAGAAAGTGTATGTTTTTTCTCATTGTCTTTTTCTTCAGTATCTGGGTTACTTTGGTGATGCCAAAATGCGGTACCAGCGTTTATATGTGAAGTTCTTGGAGAACGTTAACAAAAAAGATTATGTCAGAGTGTGTTCCCGGAAGCCGTGGCACAGAGCTGGACTGACTCTGAGGTGAGATTTGGAGTTATAGATTCATCTTAGTTCAACAAGCAGCTTCCGTGTCCTTTACTCACTCAGTTTCTTTTCTTCTTTTCATCTCACCAATGGACAGACGACAGTCACTGGCCAAACAGCTGCCGAACATTCACAGTCAGTCCCAGCCTCGGATAGAAAGAGATGACAGAGAAAAGGAGAGACAAAAAGAAAGAGAGCTGAAGGAGCAGAGAACAAAAGAAAAAGAACAACGAGAGAGGGAGCACAAGGAGAAACTAGAAAGGGAACAAAAAGAAAGAGAAATGAAGGAAGAGAGAGAACAAAAAGAGAAGCAAAAGAGGGAGCAGAAAGAGAAAGAAAAGGAGGAGAGAGAGCGAAAAGAAAGGGAGTGCAGAGAAAAGGAGAAAGAAATGGAAAGGGAGAAGGAGCAGAAAGAGCGGGAGAGAAGAGAAAAGGAGCAAAAGGAAAAGGAGCAAAAAGAGAGGGAGAGAGAACAGAAAGACAAACAGCAAAAAGAGAATGAGAAGAAAGAGAGAGAGCAGGCTGAAAGAAAGAGGCAGGAGAGAGAGCAAAGAGAGAAAGAGAAACAAGAAAGGGAGAGAAAAGAGAATGAAAAACAGGAGAGGGACCGGAGGGAGAGGCAGAGAGAACAAAAAGAGAAGGAGAGAAGAGATCTGGAGAAGGTAAAGAAGGAGAGAGCAGAGCGAGAGAAAAGAGATGGAACCGTAGAATTCATGAGACTCAAAGAAGAGAAGAGAGGAGCAGAGAAGAAGATGGAGTGTCAGTCCAGAACCAAGACTTCAAGAGACAGAGCTGAACCTCCACCAAAGAAGAGAAGGAAGTGGCTGAAGGAGGTGCCCTCCTCCTCCTCAGAGTCTGACTCCTCCCCACCCAGTGAGGATGAAGGTCAGTTGGTGTGTGACTGTCCCCTCAGCCAGTGTGTGCTGTGTATGGGCCCTTTCTGCAGCCTGTCTGTGTTTCAGGACCAGTAAGGGGTGGAATGAATAGCCGGGCCATGTGGGAGATGTTCAGGAGCTACGTGGAGATGCTGGTGAGCACGGCGCTCGACCCCGACATGATCCAAGCTCTGGAGGACACTGATGGTGAGCACTCAAATGGAAAAAACTGATTATAGATACACTCAGACATGAGAGGCAGGGAAACTTAGAGCTTCCCTATCACAGTAGAAATCTGCTTTCTGCATATAAACACTCTGCTTATGCTGAGGAGTTAGAGGAGTCCAACTTTAAAACTACTCTGAAGAGTTTCTGGGGTATTTTCTTTTAATTTTATTCAACTTTCTTTTTTTGTGTGCGTTATTGTTCCAACCTACTGTTCAAACCGTGCAGCGCATCAGTTACACTAAAGATCAAGTCTGAGAAGTTCCCCGTTATTGTTGCATAGCAACAGTCACGACTTTGGGAATTCAGATCCCACTTATTATTTCCTCATATACCCATACATCAGATATACACATATACACACATACCCCTAGATATACACTTACAGACATACACCCTGCCATACTCATACACCCATATACACACATACACACAGATATACATATAGACACAGACAGACTGACACAGCTGTGGAACAAATTAAGAGCCCACTGCAAAATTATCAGGTTTTTTTTTATTTCTTCTGATTTCACTTTTCATAAATATGTGTTTGAGTGAAATTGTTGTTGTTGTTTTATTCTATAACCTACTGACAACATTTCTTCTTAATTTAAATAAAATATTGTCATTTAGATCATTTATTTGTACAATTTGACAAATGGTCATAATAACTGAAAAGATGTAGTGTTTTCAGACATCAAATAATGCAGAGAAAAAAACCCCCAGACAGACAGATACATACATAAAAAGCTGACCTTTTTAACAAAACAAAAACAATTCTAAAAAATCCTCTTCAATAGCAAAGTGAAATCAAATTTCAACAAAGTAATGCCAATTAAACAAAAAATATGTAATATAAAATATGTGGATGCATAAATATTCAACTCCTTTAAAGTAACTGTCCTTATTCAACTCAGAGAAAAGATTATTGAAAAGTTCAAGTCAGAAGATGGATAAAAGGATTTCCAAGGCCCTAAACATTCCCAAGAATTCTGTTACATCCGCCATCAAGAAATGGAAGATACTGTAAATGGGACATGTGTAAATCTACCAAGAGCAGGCTGTCCTCCCAAACTGAGTGACTGTGCAAAAAGGAGAATAGTGAGAGAGGCCACCAAGACACCTGTGACCACTCTGAAGGAGATACAAGCTTCAGCAGGTAATATGGGGGTGAGATGCACAGTCTCACCCATCTTACCTGCTGAAGTTGGCCTACTTATAGCCCCTTGGCTTGGTACCTGTGCATTGGAGTTTTACCTGGTAGATGAAAGGGGAGCTTCCCTGCGCCTTTGATGCTCTAACTGCTCTGTTTTTTTTTGTCTATGCATCGAACGGCAGTTCAGAGTACTGAGCCTTCTTAGAGTCCTTAGCGGGAGTGCTGGAAGGTGCTCCAGCTGTGGACTCCATCATTCTGCTGGGAGACTTTAATGTCCACATGGATAGTGATGGTGTAACCTGGAGGGGCATAATTGGGAGGAATAGCCTCTTAGATCTGAACCTGAGAGGTGTTCTGTTATTGTACTACTGTGCTAGTCACTGTTTGTCCATAATGAACACCATGTTTGAACATAAGGGGGTTGAGTGCACATAGAACCAGGACACCGTAGGCTGCACATTGATGATAGAATTTGTAGTTGTGTCATCTGATCTGTGGTCGTATGTTTTGGACGCTCAGGTAAAGAGAGGAGGGGAGCTGTCAACTGATCAGCACCTGGTAGTAACTTGGATCAGATGGCAAAGGAAGATACTGAACAGACCCAGTAGTAGACCCGTATAGTGAGGGTTTGCTGGGAATGCCTGGCAGTGGAACCCATCCGAAAGATTTTCAGCTCCATCCTCTAACAGAGCTTCATTGGCATCCCAGCGGTGGCAGGGGACTTTGAGTGGGCCATGTTCCACGCCTCCATTGTTGAGACAATGACCCTGAGCTCTGGCCACAAGGTTGGAAGTTTCCACACCTGGACAAGATCCACCCTCAACTCCTCAAGGCTCTGGATGTTGCTGGGCTGTCTTGGATTGGAAAACTGGAGTGGTGGTTCCCCTTTTCTAGAAGTGGGACCAGTGTGTTCCAATTACAGGGGAATCACACTCCTCAGTCTCTCTAGTAAGGTCTATTCAGGGTTGCTGGAGAAGAAAGTCCAGGTAATGGTTGAACCTCCAATTCAGGAGTAAGAATGTGGGTTTCATTCCGGCCGTGGAACACTGAACCAGCTCTTTACCCTCGCTAGGGTCCTTGAGGGGGGCATGGGAATTTGCCCAACCAGTCTACATGTGTTTTGAGGACTTGGAGAAGGCACTTGCCTGTGGTCCCCTGGTACCCTGTGGGGGTGCTCCGAGAGTTTTGGATTGGGGGTCCACTGCTACTGGCCATTCAGTGCCTATACAAACAGTGCAGAAGTCTGGTTTGCATTGCTTCTCTAGGGTCCTCCTTTCAGCTATGATCCCTACTAAGTCCAGCACAATGCCCCCAACAGAACCAGCCTTTCTCACAAGTCTGTCCGTATTTCTGTCTTTTTTCTAGCTGTTTTCAGTGGTGCACAGAGCCCAGTTATAGTGGAAGTCAGAAGTGTACAGAGTCTATTACCTAGAAGACAGAGGTGTAAAAAGCCCGAAGTTATACTAAGCAAAGCGTTATACAGGAAGTCTTATGTGTACAGAGTCCAGTGTTATACTGGATCTCAGAGGTGTATAGAGCCCAGAATTATACTGGAAAGTCAGAGATGTACAGAGCTCAAAGTTGTACTTTAAGTCATAGGTGTTCTTAGTCCACACTGATATTAGAAGTCAGAGGTGTACAGACCTCAGAGTATAATGAAATCAGATATGTAAAGAGTGTAAAATTATACAGGACATCAGAGGTGTGCAGAGTTTAGCATTATCCTGGACATCAGAGGTTTACAGAGCACAAAGTTATACTGGAGGTCAGAAGTATAGAGTCTAGAATGACATGAGACAAGAGTTCTGGTACTCTCCCCAGGCTGCAGTGGTTCCCCTAGTTCAGCGGAGCAGACTTTGAGCACCCTTAGACACACTCTCTGGTATTGCAGCTTTCCTGAAATGTAGTCGCCTCAGTTTTGTGCTTACTTGGTCCTTAGTGATGGTAGTGGGGGAGGGTGATGACCTTGTTTATGTTCAGGTCTGTGAGGTTGGAGTGAGAAGCTATCTTGATATCTTCTGATATATTCTTCTGATGATATTTAATATCTTAAATGTCAGTAGAGAGACCTGGCTGGCACCCCAAAACACAAAATAATAATAAAAAGAAACCCTTGATGGCACATTAAACTGTTACACTTTCTCTATTCATCTTTTTCCTCCTTCAGTCAGACCTTCAGTTCCACCTGCACATGCTTCAGCGCTTCTCAATCACTTTTTTTGTTTAGCAAAACACAGCTAATATTGGAAACTCAGCATCCACACAGAAATTCAGGTAGTCCGTAATGCAGTTAGGGGCTTCTTCAATGTCCTCGCCATATGATTCAAACAGAACACTTCAGTCAGTGGTACTGAGACAGTCTCCAAGAGCCTCATCTGCCTTAGAAAACCATTTCCTAAAGGACCCTGTTCTTGTGACTTGTCTGGATTTGTGGCTTGTACTGTGGTTTAAGCAGGTGTTCTGTTAAAGTTTGTGAATCCTAATGTCTGTCACAGAAACTATTATCCACTTTTGTGTCATGGTTGAGAGGGGATTTAGCTAAAGCAGTGAGGAAGAGGAACCAGATTATAAACCTTTTCAACATAAATCACTGTGTGCTTGGTATTGTAAAGGTAAAAATCAGATACTTTTCTCCCAGATTAGGGTTGAAATGTAAGATTTACATGTGAAACCTGCTGCTTTACCTCCTCAGATGAGCTGTACCTCCCGCCCATGAGAAAAATCGACAGCTTGCTGA
The DNA here is from genome assembly GCA_028566095.1 of Kryptolebias brasiliensis. Lineage (NCBI taxonomy): Eukaryota > Metazoa > Chordata > Actinopteri > Cyprinodontiformes > Rivulidae > Kryptolebias > Kryptolebias brasiliensis. The sequence goes on along the minus strand of JAOXNZ010000021.1, from coordinate 24,485,717 downwards.
GTGAACAAAAGAAGAGGCTGTTGAGGAGAGTCAGCATGAGTACTCAGCACCAGGTACATTTTCACATGCATCTACTGTATATCTACAAGTCACTGGAACAGTAAAATTGATGAAGATGTTTGTGTTGTTTTTATTTTTTGTGTTTTTAACTGTCCAGGAGGCTTTACATCTGTTCCCGAAAATGACAGCAGACCCTCTGGAGTTAGGAGTGGTCAGGGTTCATCTTGGTGGGGAGAGTTACAACCGTAAAACCCTCAATCGAGTCAAGAGGAGTATTCCTAAGCAACAGGTGAGATGCTGCTTGAACATCAGTTACAGGTGGTTTATGTTTATCTCTTCAGATAAAAGCCAGTCTTTTTTAAGTTCACTCAGGCCTCATCTACACTAATTCAGATATTTTTTATTGTTCACCTTTTTATCTCATCAACCACTGGAAAGATTTTAATGAAACTCTCAGAAAGTAATCATTGAATATACATATAAAACTGATGCACTTTTGGAGTCAACCCAATTCAAAATGGCTGCCACAGCTAATCAACCTTAGCAAACACAAAAATGTCTTGAACAGTCAATTTAACATATATTGAGTTATCGGTGTGGTATTAGGAGAGAGTGCTTTCCAACACATAGTTTGAGGACTCCATTCACAATTGGTTCTTTAATTCATCTTTCAGGTGATATCTCACAGGGCTGTGTCTAGTTGGCAAACAACATTCATGAGGAAGTCTACAGAATGTCTCCACAATGTCTCATGAGTTTCACAGGGTTTTCAAGTTCCTTGTATGTGTCGCAGAGGCACAGAGGCCTGTCTCTTAAGTTCTACAAATGTTGAAAGTTTGGGAGTTTTCTCACAAAATAGTCAGTCAGTGCGGGCATCACCAAACTGTTTCAAGAGCAGTACTTCAACAGCTGTACAAGTGATCTACCCTGACAAAAAACATCATAGGCAAATGTCAAGGTCTAAAAACCACACTGCTAATAAATGATGAAAACTGGTCTAAATCTGTATAACTTTACTTCAAATATGTACTTTAGTAGATAAAATCATAAACGTGAGGGCAGCTGGCAAGTTGGGTACAAAGTAAGCTGAAGCAGATATGATGTAGACAAAGGTAGACAACAAAATAATCTGCACAACCAAGAATACAGTTTTCCAAGCCATGCACATAAAAATAGGCTATGATTTTCAAAAACTGGCCACTCAAAGCTCAGCCAAACTGCTTGCTGGTGGTTTGGCCGCAAACACTCAGAATTCATTGAGACTGCAACAGAAGATTTACCTATTTTTCATGATTTTGAGTTGCCAATTAGTCTCCCAACAGGTGCAGTTCAGTGAGATACCACCATTAGTGTTCACTCTCACAGATCTAAATACAGGTCTAAACGGCCTCAGTGTGCATTGAAAATGTTTTTTGTTTTTTTGTCTGAACACAATTGGCCCTGATCCTTGATGCAGGATCTCCAACTGCACTGACATAACCCCATAGAAGCACAAGCAGTGTGTCTCTGGGTAAAAAAAGAAGTCAACTCAGGTATTAAAGATATTTAAACAGTCTCTTGAAAACATTGTGCAGATACACTTTTATCTGTCTAAAAGTTTGACTGAACTGGCATCATTGAATCAGTGGATGCACCAGAATGGATGAGTCCTCTAGTGGTGGTATGAAAACGCAAAGGAGACTGGAGGCTTTGTGGTGATCTCTATGAATCTAACCAAAGTGGGGTAAATGACTGTCATCCTCTGCATGATATGGAGGAACTGTTCACAAAACTGGCTGGTGTCACACATTTTAGCCAGGTTGATTTAGGCTCACCCTACCACCAACTGCCTCTACATCCCAAAAACTGCAGTCTTACTGCTTTCATAATGCATTAGGGACTTTTTCAGTTCACATAAGTTCCTTTTAGACTTGCTTCAGCTCCATCTTCCTTCCAAATAATGATGCACACACCTCTGATAGATTTGCCAGGAGTCCAGAACTATTTGGATAATATTATAGTGTATGGAACATACTCTAAGGAACATCACGATGAAAACCTACAAGCTGTTTTCTAATACCTTAAAGATGTGGGCCTACAAACCTACAAAAGCTCATTTGGTCAGTCAAGTATTCCATTCTTGGGACATGGAAACTCTAAGGAGTGCCCTAATCTAGATAACATCATTTCCATCTCTGAAGCTCCTGCACCAAAAGATATGGCAGCCCTCCGTTCATTCCTGGTCTTAACCTCCTGGTTCAGCAAGTTTATACCAAGCTATGCAACAATGGTTGAGCCACTGTGAGAACTACTTCAACAAATACTCAAGCTGAACTAAAATGGATTGATTCAGTAGTGCCAATGATCTCAAAACAATGCTCCTAAAAAGCCCACCACTTGCCATCTACAACTCTGAACTTTTTAGTAAAGAACGTTTTTTCAGCTTGAAGTATTATTTACTCCTAATACTACAACAGACACCGTCAAGGCATTCTATGCATCATAGCTTCTGATTTTGCTTGTGAAGGAACCCTTGGACCATCACAACTAATAATGGACCACAGTTTACATCTTCTGCTTTTGTTGATTTCATGAGTGAACATAGATATAAGCACATCAGAACAAGTGTATATCATCCTCAGACAAACAGATGTGTGGAACGCTTTAATAGAAAGCTAAAAGACACCATTCAGGCAGCATAAACTACCCAACAACTGTGGAAGCCTTTAGTTCCTGGACTGCTTCACATCTACAGGGCTTTATCTCACACCACAACTGGTCAATCTCCTTTCCAGCTCCTCAGAGGAAGACCAATGAGGACAAAACCGGACATTCTGGCTTCAAAGTACAATGGACCATGTAAGAGGTGAAGTGACTCAACAACAATCCAAATGTACACTTTACACAAAATAAATAGAGGAGCCAAACCCACCAGGTTCACTGTTGCAGCTACAGTTAGAGTCCAGAAGCCTTTCTATGTAGGAAAACAAGAAACCCAGTTCAGTGGTCCTTTTGCAGCACAGCAGCATGCTGACCTGAGTTCATTCATCCTCAATGATGAGAAAAGATGAACTGCAGCAGGACTTTGGCTCTGCTCCATTGAAACACCAAGAACTGATGCAGCAGAGGAACCCCTCAGCCCAAAACGGACACCAAAATGAACTGTTCTGCAAAGGGAAAGCTATGTACCAATCTGGTCAGAAGACTATATGGTGAAATAAGTTGGTTTAGAAAAGAAAAAAAAATGTTATGAAAAACAAAAGTTAAAGAATGTAAACAAAAGTCTTGTGATTGGACTTTATTTGCTATTAATAGCACTTCTGCCAACTGAATAGTTGTATGGCACATTAAAAAACATTTTTACATCCAGCTCCAGTCTGCTCAGATCTGTAGGAAAAGCACTGTAGTTTCCAATGACACCAAAAATAATAACTTAAATTTTATTTTCATTAAAATTAAGGAAGTTTGAAGCCATACAAGCTTTTACCTCAGTCAGACTGTGGTTTTAGTGAGAAAGAATGACTGCACTTCAACTGTAGGTAGATCTGAGTGTTGTTTGCGTATGAATTAAAAGAAATGTTAAATTTTTCAAGATGGAGCCTAAGTGGAGCATGTAGATGGGAAAAAAATGGGTCCAAGAATAGATTCTTGCGGAACTCCACATGTAAGGGGGCTGAAGAAGAAGCAGATTATTCAAGACTTAAAGAAAATCTCCTGTCAGACCTGAACAAGTCTAGTGCAGAGCCTTTGTCTCTTATTTTCATTACAACTACCATAACAAAGGTGACCACTACACTTATTCAATTTAGCAAACAAAAAGATGTCTATAACTCAGTCAGATTTAAGGATTTTGAGCTAAAATTTGGTGTTGTACCAGTAGCTCAGAGTCCTCCCAACACATCTTTAATAAAAACTTTTTTCTTTTTTTTTTTGTTCTGTTATGGCGTATCACGCATGCCATATAGAGAAGATGGCTGCCTACACGTGCCAGAACAGATTTGCTCTACAAAAAGGATATCTCAAAATGAGAATCCTAATTGCAAGATTTACTTTAATGAATTAAGACTGAATCTAGCATCAGAGTAGGCAGGCCACATTGTTGTAACAGCAACTTGTTTGTATGATCTTCAACCATCAGTACTTTTTTGTGAATAGGTGCGTGAAGATGTGCAAAAGATGCCAAAAGTCAATAATAATAATAATTTGAAAAAAAAAAAATAATAATAAAAAAAAGAAGTGTGTTCATGTTATGTGGGTGTATATGTGTGAGTATGCCACCTGGAGATGCACAGTATAGAGTGCCGTGAACAGTAGAAGGCCCGCCATCTACAACACCCAAGAGCAGAAAGTACAGGTGGATCCAGCCCCAGAAGGCAGCAGCAGCCCTGGCAAACAGACACCCAACACCACCCCAAGGCAGCTTCACATCTGCACAGAGGTAGGTCACCTGCGAAGCACAAGGTCAGCAGCCCCCAGGACAAAGAGGCACGGGAAGAGACGCAGGGCACCAGCCCCCCCAACCAAGCTACGCCACCACTTCCCGCTGCACAGGCCAAGCCCGGGACCCAACCCACCAACGGCCCGGCACCCACACCAGCCCCCAGCAGAGAAACCACCCAACACCAAGCAGGAGGGGCCCCCCCAGAGCCCCCAACACACCGGGCAGGCACCAGTCCACCGCAGCAGCCGAAACCCAGAAGGACTAAGGTGAAAGGGCATATAGCCATCCTCCCAGGAGAACTATTTTCCCGAGAGGTCTAGTGGGAGGGGACGCCCACCAAAGCCCAGCGCAGCCCCTGGGACCCCAGCCAAGCCGACATCCCCAGGAGCCATAGACCACCTAGCGGGAGCCCACCACTCTGGGATGTGGCCCAGGCACCCAAACAAACAACCCCACACCAAGGGGGCAGCACCCCGCAGGCAGCCCCCCAATGACGCCGTCAGAGATCCTCCCAAAAAAAACCAAAAAACTTTAGCATTCAAGGCAGCAGGTGATATGAAATCCTTACAAGGCTACATTTACTAGTAGTTACAAATTAATGATCATAACCTGGTTAATTTATTTTGCACACATGAAATTGTGTTATTTAAAAAGTAAATTTGTTTCCTGATACTTCAGGCTCAGTTTGAGCTGAAGATGGGAGGAAACAGTTCTACATCTATAATTTAAGGACAGAGGTTTGGAAGCTGTGGATATTATTTAGTCTTGAAGTTTTGAAGAGTAAAGTTGAAAAAGGAAAGAATAAAAATAATTAAATACCGGTGAACTCCTTAATTTCTTTTGTAACTCTTTCTTTCAGGATATGAAGATTTCAATTGAAACCTGTCGAATCTACAGTCTTTATCATTCTCTTCACCACTACAAGTATCACACCTTCCTACACTGCAAGAAGGAGGTAAGATAAACTCTGTTAATACAAATAAAGTTGTGATCAGAAGTTTACAACTACTCATCATGGGCATAAATGTCATGTTAATTTGTGTCTTAAATATTTTTTGGAACTGTTCTTTTCCAGAATGGAATGATTAAACAACACACTACTGCAACAATTTAAAAAAAAAGAACTGGATGCACAAGTTTGATCTATTTGATTTATTTTGGATTTTCTTTGATCCACACGAGGTCCACAGATATGTCCACAGTTATGTATATCCATACATTAATCTAAATCTCTAAACTAGTAGCACTTGGAGAGTCCGAACCTCCACCAAGGCCATAGTGTCATTAAAAAAATGGTGTGATCCAGATTGTGATCTGGACAACCCCAACATTTAGTGAAAATTTCATTAAAATCTGTTCATTAGTTTTAAGTAATCTTGCTAACAGACAAACAAACAAACCTACCAACAGTACCGAAAACATAACCTCCTTGTGCTGAAAGTTCATTAATGTCTTTTAACTTGACAAGACCAGTGCTGTCCTGTTAGTGTGTTAGTGATTATGATTCACTGATTCATGTAGTTTAAATTTGCCGGCAAAAAAAAGGATTGTTTAACAGCAGTCATTGGACTGACCAATACTCAGAAAAACAATTTTGTTGTGACTGAATTAAATTGAGTTGAACAATGGGAAAGTTAAATGAACTAAGTGAAGATTTATGAAGAAAAAATTTACCTTTACAGAAGTTGTGAAGGTCTTTTTGAGCCATTTCTAATCAACTTCAAGTTCTAAAGTCATCAGTTCAAACAATTGTACTTAAGTATACCGTATTTTTCGCACTATAAGGCGCACCTAAGAGCCTTAAATTTTCTCGAAAATCCGCAGTGCGCCTTATAATCCAGTGCACCTTATGTGTGCACTGAATTCCAAAATCTGTCAAAATGTTGTTGTGCGACTTTGATTCGCTTGCCTGACTGTCGGACCATTTCCCGCTGACACAGGGACATAATACGTACAGTACGTACGCTGGCAACAATAAACCCATCAGAGAACAGGTCGCCATACGTACGCTTACCTCCGCCACGCCTCTGGTAGTTATACTACCGGTATGCTGCAAAACAACATTTGTTTGTCTTAGGACCTCCGAAAATGGCACCAGTGAAGAGACATGCT
>JAOXNZ010000021.1:24395087-24414623 GCA_028566095.1 Kryptolebias brasiliensis | reverse complement strand
CGATCTAATAGACACTTTTTAAAGTGGGGGACATATTTAGAGTCCACAGCTCTTACTGGGCTGCAAGAGTTTTAGTTTTTTTCTCTCTTGATCATGAGCAAAAGTTTAGTGCAATGAAAAAGTATTCACACCCCTTGAACTTTTCCACATTTTGTCACATTACAACCACAAACTTTAAACTATGTTACTGGGATTTCATGTGATGGACCAACACAAAAGTAGTGCAGAATTGTGAAGCGGAAAGCAAATAATGCATGGTTTACAATTTACTTTAAAAATAAAACTCTGCAAATTATGAAGTTCACCCCTTTACTCTGATATCCTGAACTAAAATCCAATGGGTAAGTAATTTAATGAGTAAACAGAGTCCAGCTGTGTGTCATTTAACATCAGTATAAATCCAGCTGTTCTGTGACCTCAGAGGTTTGTTACAGAACATCAGAGATCAAACAACATCATGAAGACCAAGGAACAAACCAGATATGTCAAGGATAAAGTTGTTGTTTAAAGTTTAAATCAGGATTATGAAAACAATATCTTGAGCTTTGAACATCTTACAGAGCTCTGTTCTGAGGGGGTGAATACAAATGCATGCAACATTTCACATTTTTATTTGTAAAAAATTAAAAAACGTGTATTATTTTTCCTCCACTTCACAATGATTTCCTACTTTGCTGCATTGGTCAGAATCAGTTTGTGGTTGTAACATGATAAAATGTGGACTAGTTCAAAGGGTATGAATACATTTTTAAGACTCTGTATTTTTTTTCTGGTTCCTGACAGGTGTAGGGCAGATAGTTGCTGACTCACCTGTGTCTGAGTGATTAGGTTGACTTTGTCTCACGGTAAAGTCACATTATAAGGGAGAAGAGCTGACAATTACAAGAGTCTGTTTATGTCCCTGCCAACATAAATTTTTATTCTTCACACTGAAGAAAGTTAATATTGACAGTTAAACTTGCTGCTTTCTTGGTTGTGAACAGAAGAAAGGTCCATAACGACAGCCTCACCACTGCACTGCTGGAACCATCGTAGAAGTGGTTTATAGTTAACACTGTAAGGGGAGCATGTCTTTTATGGTGTTACACGGTTTTATTTCTGCCCTGTGTTAAATCAAGGGAAGATTAGTTGGATAAGAACTGTGTTTGAGTATAATGATCTGTAATAATTACGTAAAAAAAACATGCTATTAAACCTGTCTAGCACATCAGAGCTTAAAAAAGATCTCAGTTCAGTTCTCTTGAACTTCTATCAGCAGTGCAGGTGTTTGAGAGGAAAACTCTCTCAGGTTTGTGGTTGGCTCTGTAAATCTAAAACTCTGCTCCCAATCCGTTAATAGATGCTGGATTAACTCTATGCTGAGCCTGCTTCCTTTCAGTGTTTTCCTGTCTGCAGGACTGTTTACACAGGAAGGTTTTACAGGATCAGATTTGTGAGGCTTCCTTCTGTAGCAAGGATGTATGTTAGGGCAGGTAATAGAAAAACTTGCGATGTATGATGTTATTTAATATTGCAGTGTCATTATCCTCACATGCTCTTTTGTCATCGCTATTAACTGGAAGAGGATAAACAGGAGGAACAGGCCGAGCCAAATTCATTACAAACTCCAGAGGAGTTTTTTATAGCAGCAGACATGCAACTATAATTTATCAAAAAAGCTACTTTTTAACATGCTGAAAGTAATAGATCCATAGATATATAATATATATGATCTGTGAATATATGTAATGTATGAAAATATATGCCATCTATGAATTAATATTGTATATATTAATACATACGGTTTATGACTAGAACCACATTATGAATTTTCTTGTCAGCATTTTAGCCAGCAATACCTACCTAAATGTATCACCTCTATACATTTTTTTTTCCTTTAATGTAACTGTACTGAAAACATACTTGTTTTGAGAAGTGCTAATAAATCCTAACTTTTTCTTTGTAGGAGAGGATACGAGCGTTTTCAAGTGTTCGGTATCTAGGGAGACGGAGTGCAGCCGTGTGGGGAAACAGTCGTTCATCATCACTCTGGGCTGCAACAGTGTCCTCCTGCAGTTCTCCTCACCTGCAGGTACACACAGACCGGAGTGTTCATCGTGACTGTCTTCATCCTGCTTTGTTACATGTGCTGAGGTTCAAATGACGCCTGACACTCATCGAAAGCTGCAACTTTTTATTTGATGCCAAGTTGCGTAAAACATAAAATCTCATTTTGAACATGTTACAGCTTATTAAACAGTCTGTTTTACTCATGAGGGCTTAATTACCTCACATTATCAGCATACTTCTTAGGTTTTAAGTTAAAAAAAGGTTGTTTTTTTAACTTGCATTTATATAACCAGACAGCAAGCTGACACTTTTCTCCTTCAGCTCAAACGCACTTAGTTTATTTTTGTCATTCATTTGGCTCAGATCAGCTACTACACATAAAGCTTTTGCTTATTTAATAATAGTTCGAGTTCTCTGAACAGCTGATCAGAAGTCAGATTAACCCACAGCTGCTGTCTCTTAATATGACTGCCTCAGTTCACTGTAGTGACACATGATATGTGTATGTAACCCTGTCAGATCTCTGTTACAAATGTTTCAGAACATTAATACACTATGGTGACATGTTAATTTGCTGTGTGATTAATACGTAGTAGTTGTTGACTGAAAGGAGCCTAGCCACAGTACTGACAAACATAGAAGAAACATTTCTTGTATATTTAATCTGTAATTGATTTATAAACCTAATAGGCATAAACTTAAAATACAAACTAGTGATGATTAAAGTTGGATTAAGTGCCAAATGTTTTCTAATTTTAGGATCCATGTATTTTTGTCACAGTGTAGATATTGTTGCACTGTAAAAAGGTTCCTCATTTTTAATGTACAAAAAGTAAAGCAGTAAACTGCTGACCGAGTGTATAAAGAGAACTGGGCCTCCAGGAAAGAAAAGTTTAGTTTTGAACAGGAAAATGACTGAAAGCCACAGATGGCCCCTGTGTAGTCAAATAAATATGTGTGTGTTCTGCTTCAGACTTTCAGTCCTTTTATAACCTTCTGAAGAACTGTCGGGGGCACTTTGGTGAGCATTCAGTCTTCAGTGAAAGAACAGAAGAGTCCTCTGCTGTACAGTATTTCCAGGTGAGTAAATTCAGTAGATTTAAAGGTGTTATTACAATGACCCCCTCCCGGCTCTTGGAGATTATCCAGATCTCTGTAAAGTAAATGACGAGAAAAGTTTGGCAAAAAAAGTCATCCCCAATCTGTGCACACAAACAGGCACGCAGAGTTTCTCCAGCTCTTTTCACAAATGATTGCAGCTAATTATGGCACAACAATTTCCTCCTTCAAGCTGTCATTGTTGTTCTTTATCATCCAGAATAAACAGAAATTGCAGTTTAAAGCTTGGAACGTCACACTTTCCAGTTTTGAATTTCCCGGATGGGAAGCAAAGTGTCTTCAACTACAGAATAAAAGTCCAGTTGATTTGGATTTGGCATGTACTGGATGAATGAGGATCTACACCAGCAAGCTGCACACACATACAAACTGACATTGTGGATTCTGCTGTTAGTTAAAGTGGTGGGCTGTGTGCACTGAGTCCACTGCTGTCATACACACCACTTTCAGCTCTGTGACTACCTCTGTTCCCAGCTCAGAGCAGCAAATCAGCCCCCTTCATGCTGCCATTTTAATTTCTGTCATGGTGCTGATGCCCAGTGAAGGAGAAAGGCGGTGTGTGAAAGGGTCTTCTTTGCGAATATATGAGGGATTGTAATCAGATAAATACATTTACAAGCTGTATTTGCATAAAGCAGATGTGTTGTTGTTCATCTGCTGCCTATCATGCAGAACACAGGAACAACACATTAACACTAACAGACTGCAACTGCAGCGTTTATCCTATCATTATCCGGTCATGGCATGTAATAAATTAATAAACGTCTATGTGTTCACATGTTACCAATACACTGTGGCCAAGGGAGACGCTAAAACCGATACATCATCACCCACCTACCCTTGTGCCACGCCCCAACCTCCCCAGGACATTTGGAGTTTGAACAGTAGGGTTGGGTGATGGGCTAAGAATTTTCCATCTGCCAACATCTGTCCAACTACTGGCAATTAGTGATATAGTCACGCATGTGACTGTAAGTGTTTTAAAGGAGGGTTAGACCAGGAGCAGGAAATTTTGATGGATGCCCCTCTATATCAGAACTAACTGCTGATCAGTGGAGAAGCTGCCTATCACAACTGGGCCTTCTCTACCTGATCAGACCTCACACACACAACATCCTACATTCTTATTGCCTGCCGCCAAATGGTAGTGATACTCTATATTATGACTGAAAATAAATGTGTATACCTGCATACACTCAATGGTTACAGTCCATAGAAGTCACTATTTTTGTATGTTCAATTTTTTTTTTACCAGTTTGTGTTTTGGTGTTCCAACAGTTTTACGGCTACCTCTCACAGCAACAGAACATGATGCAGGACTACGTTCGGACAGGAACTTACCAACGGGCTATTCTTCAGAACCATACTGACTTCAAGGACAAGGTAACCTCCTACAACTTAACTGAACTGATACCAGGTTGATGTGTGTTTAAATCCATTTAATAAGTCAAGTTTATTTTTTGTTGCATAGATTTCAGATACCCATGACAACTCTATTAAAATATAAATAGCTGCACAATTGTTTTTAACATGTTAAAAATTCAGAACTGCAAACATTTTAGGCTCATGAAAAGAAATTGAAAACCTCTGCAAGAGTTTTGAGACATTTTTGAGACTCCCTCGCAAATGCCGTTTGTTGACTAGTCTCTAACAGTCGTAGTCCAGCCAAATACTGCCTTTAAAGAAGGAGGGGGTTGCAGAGTGAATTAAGTGAATTCTGCTGATGTGCAGACAAGTGCACGGCTTCAGTGTTACAACACCCATAAGTGCACCTACATGTTGGTTAGTTGTGACAAAGGTTATCACACAGATGTCTGCTGTCTTCTTTTACTTGATTTCCGTCTTCTAGTTAGCAAGATGTAGTTGGATAAAAGAAACGCCCTATTCAAGATGAAAGTGGCTATCTCTTGTGAGTTATGTTTTCTCTGTCTGCCTGTACCCATCCCAGACATCTTTACCACAACAGTTCAGTACAAATACATCTACTGTTACAGCCCTAGTACTTAAAAGGCGTAATAGATGTTTGTTATAAAAGAATATTTGGAAAGCATAAAAGTACAATTATACCAATGGGAATGCTGCAGTGACATGTCCAAGTGTGGGTAATGAAATGATCAGCTTTTTCCTAACAATAAACAGGAGAAACATGTTCTTTTTGTGTTCCTTTTTTTTTTTTTGGTGGAAGTTCACAAGACTATGCCCCTGAATAGGGATGTGCATATTAAGCAACAACAGTCTTTAAATTCGTCTGGTAGTTATTTGTTTTTTCTTTGAATATTTAACAATGTATGTCCTTTACTCATGCATGGCTATTTAGTACAGCAGAAGTGTCAACACAAAATGCTGCTTCAAAAGCAGAAAGGGAGTCTTAATGAAGGCTAACCTCAGTAGCTACTTTATGATTTAGGACCATTGCCTGTTTTGTGTTTTTACTGAAAAATGGCCGTGTTCAGATGGTTGAATTAAAAGTTACTTTACTCATCCCAAGTCCCGCAGCTGAAAACACCCAGTCTCGTGAAGTAGACGTGTGCTGCTTCTAATCCTGCTATCCAAGGATCTTTGTTCCTTCATTTTCACTGGTCCAATGATCAGTGTGGAGTGGGGTGCCCATGTTCTGTCAGTAAAGCTGAGCTCACCTGTGACTATGGATTCAATTTCATAAACCTTTCAAAATAAACTACAACGCCAGCAGGACGCTCTGAGTTGTTTTCTTTTTTTTGGGGGTGGGGGAGGAGGAGTAGGGTGGTAGTAGATGTTCTGTCAACAAAAGCACCATTAATAAACAACCTGCACCTGCATCCCTAGCAGGTGCTGGTGTAAAAAGAAAACTGCTGTGATGGTTGCGTTGATTCTTTGATTTCACTCATTTTAACTAGACTTTGAATATTTGAAAGTCCGTGCCTATCCCTACAACTGGATTATGATGAAAGCATGGGAACTTGTGGCACTTCTCTCTTTAAAGTAAATACTCAACATTCGCTGTTGTTGGTGTGAGCCTTGTGTTCTCTTTTCTCCAGGTCGTGCTGGATGTGGGCTGTGGCTCAGGGATCCTCTCTTTCTTTGCTGCACAAGCCGGAGCCAGGAAGGTTTATGCTGTGGAGGCCAGCACCATGGCGCAGCATGCTGAGGTTCAGAGATTTCCATCAGTGGCCCAGCAGCATATTTCAGTTTGAGATAAACTGTACCTTGATAGCAGGAGGTTTAGCTGCCTGCTGTGTTCAGTGTTTCAAAGCTGAAATGGAAGTGTCCTTTTCCTTGCAGGTTCTGGTGAACAGTAACCGTCTGGGGGAGCGTGTGGTCGTCATCCCGGGGAAAGTGGAGGAGGTGACGCTGCCAGAGCAGGTTGACATTATCATCTCAGAGCCCATGGGCTACATGCTGTTCAATGAGCGCATGCTTGAAAGCTACCTGCATGCCAAGAAGTTCCTCAAACCCAGCGGTAAGGAGCTGTGAACTTCTGAAAAACACACAAACCCCCCTGAAATCTTCAAATGTCTGAAGTTAGTTGGTCTCAGGCATTATTTGGATAGGGTCACTGCCTGATATGTTTATGTTTTCAGATTAATCTGACTTCAGTTTGAAATTGTTTCAGCTTTTAGCGTTAGAAGTTGCTGGTGGTTCTGTGTTGACTGATTTTCACTGTGGGTGTTTTTAGGTAAAATGTTCCCCACCATCGGAGACGTGCACCTGGCTCCCTTCACAGATGAACAACTCTACATGGAGCAGTTCACCAAAGCCAACTTCTGGTAAGATGGTAGGAGACTAAAATAAACATCATGGATCAATCTTAAACTCCCTCACCCCACCCCGACTAACTACTACAGAAATTATGAACTTCATCATTCATGGTTGTGGCTCACAACCCTTTTGATTAAATTTGTGTAACTTGTTGTTTTCATTTGTAACAAATATAATAACTCTGTAGCAGTTCTTTGAAGTATTGTTGGAAGTATTGATTAAGCAAAAATCATACACACTGGTTATGGCTCTCATCTGTACGGGACATTATTCCTGTTTGGTTATGTCTTGTTTCCCCTCTTTTTTGCTCTCTGTCAGCAGTTTTTAGTCTCAGCAGCACTTTGTGTCACATTTCTATTTGTGAGTTCCCAGGTTTTAGTTTGAGCTACAGTCATGGGAAGAAGAAAGTCCACCCTTTTTTAGTTGTAGGGTTTTGCGTGTTGGGACATAATAAAAACTAATCTTTACCAGATTCTAAAATTTTTCAAATCTCGCCTCAAGTGAACAAAAATACACAACAGATATCCCCAGCTTGTTTGTCCTGTGTTGTTGTGTGTTTATAGTTTCTAATCGTGAAGGATTATGATCACAGTTACTTTTCTGATACAATTCATAAAAATGCCCACACAAATGCAGAATGGGCATCGTTTGAGCTTCTCAGTAAAGTTGTGAAATCTGAACTCTTCTTCTGTGTTTTACCTCTCTAACAGGAGCCCACTGTTGATGAGGAACTGGTTAAGAGTTCTCATAATTTACAACACATGTTGTGAATGTCAATGGTTTTGCTTAAGACTGATAGAAGAAAAACAAATGAAACACAACCAGGATTTCACTTAGCCTCTGGACACTCCTGTTTGGGTCTCTGCAGGCTTGGTAACATAATTTCACAGGTACAGCTGTTCACAAGCAATGCTGTTACAATCCACATCTGTAGAGGAACCAAAGAAAAGTGAAATGGGCAATGAAACAGGACCAGAAAACCTCCAGCCCCTTTTTAATGTTAAAGGAAACATTTCTTTTTTTACAAGCCAAGAATAGCTTATCTGAGGTCTTAATAAAATGCATTTGCCATGCTTTGATCAAAATTCACTCCAATAGCTGTGATCTAAGTCTGTCTTCTGTCTGCTGTCAGGTACCAGCCCTCCTTCCACGGTGTGGACCTCTCTGCCCTGCGGGGGGCTGCAGTGGATGAGTATTTCCGCCAGCCGATTGTGGTACGAAACCCATTTCACACAGTCGTCTTTGATTAGATATTAATACAGTGCAGCTGATGAAGTCGATGTGTTTTTGGTTCCGCTTAGAATGTTGTAAAGCTCAGCATTGAGATTTATACTGTATAAAACTGGATGTGGTGTTGTATTTTCTCCTGCAGGACACATTTGATATCCGCATCCTGATGGCCAAATCAGTCAAATACACAGTGAACTTCTTAGAGGCCAAGGAGGAGGATCTCTACAGGTGTGTGTGCACTTCTAATTGCGCATGTGTGTTGGTGTCTTCTCATTATTGAGTGAGTACTTTCTGGTTGTAGGATAGAGATTCCCTTTAAGTTCCACATGATGCACTCAGGCCTGGTTCACGGCCTGGCGTTCTGGTTTGATGTGGCGTTTATGGGATCAGTGTAAGTCAACCTACAGACATGTGACAGGATTGACCTGATGGCAGATGAGTGACTCACACATCTTGCCCCCCCCAGGATGACCGTTTGGCTGTCCACAGCGCCTACAGAGCCCTTGACTCACTGGTACCAGGTTCGCTGTCTGCTGCAGTCTCCCCTCTTTGCCAAGGCTGGGGACACTCTGTCCGGCACTGCACTGCTGGTTGCCAACAAAAGGTACAGTCTTTACGGTCTGCTTTGTTCAAACACAAAGTTTACAAGTTCAATTTAAACTTTAATATTAACAGAAAATGATGTTAAAACATAAGGAATTCTTTCAGGCATGATGTTCAAGTTGTTTTTTAGCTCGCATAGAAAAAAGTTTTATTTTAGACCCATAGGAACCAGAAAAGACAGTTGTTAAATTGATTTTCCAGGCCAAGATTGAATAACTACAAAATAAGAGACGTTCTATTCAAGACAGACATCATCAGAAAACAGAAATGCAACTCCAACTATCAGTTGTGACTTTCTAAATGTTTTTAGATCATTCTTGTTTCCTACAACATGCTCAGATGACCCTACCCAAGAAAGGGACCAGACTGGTTCTTCAGAGTTGTTGCATCTCAAAACATGATTCACTGGATTTGCGTTTTCAGGTCCAAGATGGAAGTGCATCACTTTCTAAACAAAAACAATATAGCTAATGGCCTAGCATTCCTTGAAGGAATACTTTTTGCCAGTGTCCTTTCATGCCAGAGTTTTAGGCTAAGATCGTCTTATGTTGAGATGGTGTTGTAGCCGTTTTGGTCAAACCTTAGAAAACAAAGTTATGCTTAATTAGCAGTGGTGTGCATCTTGAATTGGGTTGGTTCCTAAAGTTAATCAGCTGTAGATGTTCACCCAGTAATCCAGAGGTTCATGAGATATTTTGCTAACAGACTTCGATTTAACTCTGAATAGTTAATTGCAAAATCTTAGACAAAGATCTTGTGTAATCTGGTATTGATCAAAGTATGCGAAATCAATGTCTGCCTTTGCTTTTTGGCAGCAAACATTAATCACTAGGCTCACTCTCTGAAGTGTTGAACCTTCGGAGCTTGGTAAGACCTGGTTCTGAGCCCAGTCCTGCCTTCAACTGAGCTAAGACAGTTGTTGCATCTGTATAAAAAGTATGAGTAGAAAAACCAAAAATGTAAAATGTTCAAAGTCCTGGTACAAATATCAAACATCCTCCTCACTGGTGTTAAAACGCAAAGATTTTTTTTCTCTGCAGTAATAAAAGAAATATAATTACACAATGATTATAATTATTTAACCTTTTCTTCTAATGTTTGTGTAGTGAAGGCTTCATGGACCATCCCTACATTGTTCTCAGAAAGAGGAAATCTAATTCTAGGGTCTGGTTGTCAGGGAGTCCAGAGAAAAGTTTCAAACAATGATGTGAGAGACTGATGAGGTCAAAGGTCATGTTCGTCTCATTACATCCCCAAATTGATTTTCTTTTTGTCCTGATAAGTAAAATCATATAATTAAAAGGTGTATTTTTTCTTCACTCTGACTGTTTACCCTCTTCTGTAATAGTGAACCTTTAAACCTTCTAAACATGAACAGAATGTTGTCTGTCTGGTACTGAGTGGTAATGTTTCTTTTATGCAATTCTTCACAGACAAAGCTACGACATCAGTATTGTTGCCCAGGTGGACCAGACAGGATCAAAGTCCAGTAACCTTCTGGACTTGAAGAACCCCTTTTTCAGGTGAGTTCAGTTCTTAATGAAAATAGAGTTCCTTGAGGAAATGCTTATCACCAGCCACCTTGCATGCCAAAGTTTTAAACAAAGATGCGTGATCTCTTGGCACTCTGAATATTTGCTGGGAATGACTCTCATCTACTACCACACCAGATTTTAGCTCAATATCTGTAAAACTGACTAACTTATAGTCATTTTTGTGTTTGCTAAGGTCAGTAACCTGTTGCAGCCTTCTTGAATTCAGTTGACTCCAAAAGTTAATCAGTTGTAGATTTTCATTCAGTGATAAGTTTGAGTTTCAATAAAAACTGTCTAGTGGTTCATGGGATATTTTACAGTCAGACAAACAAACACACACAAAGAGGCAATCACATGATCACCCACCTTTCAGTGTGGTGGGCAATAACTACAATAGAAACGTGGATAAGTTGAATCTTTTTCAAAAGTTCCTAAACAGTCTTGAAAAGTTGAAGGTGACCTGTTATGCTTCCTTGAACAAGTTAGGATAGGTTTGTGGGCTATACAAAACATGTTAATTACATTTAATACACAAAATCAATCTCAGATATTGAGATTTCAACTGGTCAGTTCTGCCTGTTTTGCTCTCATTTCAGAATTAGAGGTTTTAGGGCTACGTCACTATTATGCAAATAAGCTGATGTTGGCCACGCCCTCCCAACTCAATGTTTCCATTAGCACTTCAGACACCTGAAAATGGCTACAAGCAGATGCACAGTGGTACAACTGTACATCTTTGACCCCGAGTCAAACCCAGAAGCAGAAGAAGTGGAGCCTCTTGTACAACCATCATCGTTTTTTTCTGCAAATGTGACCTTTTCCCTCACACCGTAGCTAATGTAGACTATCAATTTCAGTTTACCACAATTTCGACAATAAATGCGCAGATATTGTGGGTAACGTAAGACACAGGACTAGCAGAGGCTGTTGTTAAGCGTTAGCTTGTGCTAAATGACAATAACAAATCATGTTCATGCCGAACAACAATACAAAACACACAAGACATCATTATGTACTTACATTGCTGTCATCTGCAGATTTGTGACGAACAGTAGAGACAGAACCTTTCTTTTGGTAAATCCTGCCATGTACTGTTGGTAGTTTTCAAAGGACTCCTTTCTGAAATGATTTGCACAAACTACAATATCACTACAATATATTGGCAATATGGCGGGGACACTGGCATCAAAAATAAAATGAAGCTACACAGCTCTGTTCTCTGTGACTGGGAGAACATGCATGGACACATGTTCTATATTGCAGCTGACAACAAAACATTTTCCTTTTCCAGCAGACATTGTGCAGCGGTAAAACCAGCAGAACAAACATGATGGTCTTCTTGTAATAAAGTTGGTGGAGCTTAACTTGGGTTGCTAGGTGAGAGGCTGGACTTGGCTTGGGGTTGCTAGGTAACGGGATTGTGACGCAACATTCTTGAGGTTTTTGAAACGGGTTGTTTTGCAGACACCAGCAAAACATTTACTTACTGCCAAAAAACCGCTGGGCGTTTTTTTTAGTTGGCTTGGACTGTTTCTGGAAGCAGTAGATACCCAAAGGGAAGTACAAAAACATGCAAAAAGTGAATTTTGCATAATACGTCCCCTTTAAATATATAATTTATATCTGATTTGAGTATTTTTCAGGTCAAGATAACTATGGAAAACAAAGCATGGAGTATGGAAAAACATTTGTTACTAGATGTCCTAATGCATGCTCAATAATCCAGGTAGAAAAATCTAACAAGGTTGAATCAGGACCTCTGGATCATTTCTTCTTAGATGATACGTTTCGTCCTTGATCCAAAACACTTCTTCAGTCTGAGGAACTGCAAGCAAACTCAGCCTTATAAGCAGCACCTTTGCATTTTGAATATACCAAGTGCATGTGACACCTAAAACTAGTTGTTCACATGCAAAAAAGGACCATCAGCCTAACAACCGATTGTTAGGGCCCTGATGGTCGCTTGCTATTCACAGAGGGCTGAGCGATACTCACAATAACAGCATTGTAGGAGGGTGACAGTTGGACACGGAGGCCTCCGCCCCTGTTTAATGATGGATGAGTTCTCTTCACAAAGATAGCTTCCTTTACTTCTCTCTCAAACCAACGTTTCTCTCTATCAAGGATGTGAACATCTTTATCTCTGAAAGAGTGGCCACTGGCCTGCAGATGGGAGTAAACTGCAGAGTCCTGGCCTGATGATGTTGCTCTTCTATGCTGGGCCATCCTTTTGGCTTGTGGCTGCTTTGTTTCCCTGATGTATAGCTGATCACAGTCCTCCTGGCACTTAACAGCATAAACAATGTTACTCTGTTTGTGCCAGGGGACCGGATCTTTGGGATGAACCAGTCTTTGCCATAGTGTATTTTGGGGTTTGAAAGCCACTGGAAGGTCATGTTTAGAAAATAAACGTCTCAGTTTCTCTGAAACCCCCGCAACACACGGAATGACCACTGGTCTGGGTCTGGGTTTGGGGTCCTCATTTTTACCCGCTCGCTGGCTGGTCCTGTTTGGGTTTCTTATCTGCATTCAGGAAGCTCCAGGGCCTGTCTTGTGTGGGATTTCTCCTTCTCAATGACTCCTGAGTTAGTGGGAATGTCTGCTCTGTGGTACAGAGTTCTAATGACTCCTAACTTGTGCTCCAGAGGGTGATGGAAGTTACCAGAAACTATTACTTCTAAAAATGAATATTTAAATTTCTAAAAGTTGCTGAAATAAGCAAGTAAATTTTCACTTTGACTGTATATAAGAGAAGAACACCGAATATTTTTTACTGTTACATGCCCCATTCATTCTATTTATTTTTTTGCTCATTGTCAGAGCAAAGACAGAAGAGTTTAACCCATAAAGCTTCACCACAGTAAACCCATGCACTGTAGCCATCATCTGCTCCATATACAGCTTCAGTGTGAACGTAACATCAGCCTTGTGTTTAGTTAGGTGAATATAATGTGACACAACGCTGCTCAGACTGTTGTTGTATGGTTTGACACAGCACATTATAGCTCAGAGTAAGCACAGATAGTCCACTCAGCTCTAAACATAATCAGAACAAACATTTAGAGGAACTTATATATGGACAACTAGTTGTAGTGAAATGCTACGATTTGTTTATTATGATATAGACATTTACAAAACGTAATGATTCTTTTCAATATAATTTTTTTTTTTGGTATCTAAGAAAGTAAAATTAGAATCAATAAACACGATATGCTTTTGTTTTTTTTTGTTGGGAGTGTTAAGTCAAAATATGGGGGAGTAAAATCACAAGTTTGCACCCCCACTTAGAAAACAAGGGAACAGCTGCTCCACTGAGCAGGCACCTATGAACATACAATGTCATGTGATCCACCTGGATTAACAAAATCCTGACAAAATTGATAAACAGTTCATTAAAACTCTTGAGCTGTTTTCTGGCTGTTTTAATTCTCATTAATCAGCCAGCAGCTAACCTGATCTTTTTTTTAATAACTTAGAGGCATCCAGATAATAACTCTGCTGCTTGTATTGAGTCACATCAATTCAGTAGAAGGTCCTACAACTCTGCTCAGTACAGATTGTGTTCAGACTATCAAACACACAACACCATTTTTAAGTGAAACCGTAACATTTCTGTTGCATTTTGACCATTTGTGTACACAACAACAGCGATCGTTTTATCTGACACCAAAACCTTTTGAATCCAAGTCTCAGAATAGAAGTCTTTGGAAACATTCAGCATTGATGTAAAATTGCACATGCGCACTACGGCTGGCTGCAGTCAACAGTTTTTCTGCACTGCACTTGTGAGTAGATGAACAACAGTAACAATGGTGGATTGCAGAGTGCTGTTTATGCTGCTCACTTTTTTCAGTTTATCAAAGCTTCTGACTTGGAACATGTATGTGCTACACCATGTCTTGGGTCAGTGGAGATGCCTTTCTCACGTTATACAAATACTTAATGGGTCTGTAACTGTTTTCATGCTTAAGATTGAAGTGTCTGCACACATGCGTGTGTCAATGAAATACAAAGATCACAGCACCAGCTGGTAACCTGGCATGGAAACTACATTGGATTAATGTTTTTGCAGTCTTCTCTAAACAGCAATTGCGATTACAGCTTTACCATCAGCACTTGTAACGCTTTCCCATCAACATCAGAAAATCTATAACCTTTCCAGGAGCTTGCTCATGTATAAACAGGGTCCAAGGCAGATAAAAGGGATCCAGATCACCTCAGTTCAGTTTTGTTTGTTTATGTAGCGCCAATTCCTAAGAAGAGTCATCTCAGGGCATGGTACAAAAACATTCAAGTACATTATAAAATGTAAAAGTTATCTGTCTAAGCAAGCCAGCAGACTGTGGTAAATCTTCACTTTTTCGCATTCTCCCATCCTGAGCAGCATGGTGGAAACAGTGAAAAGGAAAAACTCCCTTTTAACAGGAAGAAACCTGTAGCAGAAATGAGCTTAGGATGGGCGTCCATCTGCCCCGACCAGCTGGGTTTGAGAAGACAGGAAAGAGATATAGACAAACACAGAATGACTGGTCCAGGTGGAGTTTCTATTGGAAGAAAGCCAAAGAAAAACACATGTTTATAATATAAATAATTACAAATACAAACATGGAGAGTAAAGCAAGTAAAGACAGCACCAGAGTGAGGAAATGTGGTCAGTTTGTCCTCTAGCAGTCTAAGCCTATAGCAGCGTAACTAAGGGATAGCTCAGGAAACTCAAGCCAACCCTAAAAAAAAGTCTTAAGCCTAGTCTTAAAAGTAGACAGTGTCAACCTCATGGACAACAACTGGAAGTTGGTTCTGTAACTACAGCACAAACGTGTTGTCCACAGTTTGCTAGGTGCTGGGGGGCCGTTTCCATCTAATTGATACCAAAGGATTGTTCATGTGTATGTTTGCAGGTACACAGGCACCACCCCCAACCCTCCACCTGGCTCACACTACACCTCTCCCTCGGAGAACATGTGGAACACAGGGTCGTCCTACAGCATGAGTCAGGGGATGGCTGTATCAGGTGAACACACGCAGAAGAGGAAAATACAATCATGCATGATTTCCTGGAGCTCTTATTGTCTCATGTGGACAAAATAGTTTTTCAGAAGAGGGGGGGGAAACACTTGTTTTTTTAAAATATCTAAATATCCGGTATAGTGTAGCCAATGTCACTGAGGTGAAAGAGAAGGAGTTGTTAAAGAGTAAAAAGCCCTGTGTGTTGTTTACATACATGCTGATCAATGCAAGAAGTGAAAGATGTGTGCCAGCATCTGTTTTCAGGGTCCTAAATGAGTCAAGTTAGAAAATAAAGCCATAAAGAAACACAGCGCTCCTGTTAAGACACACTATTTTATTTCTAAAACTGATTTAACACGTGAGTGTGAGCATAAACACAGAACTTTGTCTAGATAAGAAAGACTTAAAAAACTGGACCTAGAAAATCTTTTGGTACCAGTTCTAAAAATAATTTCCCTTTATTTATTCACATATTAATTAGAACTACGGGTGGAACGGTTCCCAATATCTATGGTTTGTTTCAGTTTCAAGGTCACGGTTTTGGTTAATTTTGATTTACTTTGTTTTCATACACACAGTATACACATGTTAGCTGAACACATGACATCAAAACCCTGTTAAATGATCAGAACAGCTGCTCATGCCACACAAAGAACACAAAGTCATTATAGACTACTTAGGTTTACAGCATCTAGATGAAATGACTGATGTTAAAGCATAATAACCACTGCTTTAAATATGCTTTGACAGGCTACAAGACAGAGACTCAGGAACCAAAATAAAGCAGTTAGTTATTGATCTCAATAATTAAGTCCATCCTCTGACCCTCTGACCAAAAGGTCAATCTTCTGACTAACAAGCTCATCCTTAATAATTTCTTCTTTATGGACTGGAGACTAACTAGTCGGATAGCTGTTTTATCAGTTGCATGTTAGCAGTATGACTAATTGTCTTTATGAGTCTCTGAATTATCATGCAGCACATACACAGCCACTTGAGTTTTCTTAAAGACAACAGTTTTGACGCCTATCAGGCAAATAGTGGCTTTCAGAAAGTTCAGACTAATTCTGATGGGATTGAGCTGACTTTTGTAAACTTACTAGATCGGAAACGCTAAGTTAAGTCCTTGTGAAAGAGCCGAGCCAATTCCAGTAATTAGGCTGCCTTTGTTCAAAGGCTTCCTTGTTAATTCCCAACCACTCACAGATGAAAGATCCAGTGCTGTTTTTCTTTCGAAACACATAGCTCATTTACAGTCTCTGAAGTCTGCTGAAGTAGGTATCTTCTATATTTCTCTCTTCTGAAACAAAAACACAGAGGCTGTTTGGTAGATGTACAGGGGATTGGGAAGAGGTGGGGCTCTGTTGGGGTTTTGAGGATGGGAGGGAATGTGAGCCATGATGCATTTGAAGAAGCTGGGAAAAGCTAAACTAGTGAAATAAAAGTAGATGGTGAAAAAATTGTTGTTAAAATGTATATTTGATATTTTCTCTGTCATTTTTGATATTGCACAAGGAAAAACTCTGTATCTCTAATATACTTGATATACACAAGCCCTATTACAGGTGCAAAGTGTTTTTTCACATGTGCTAAATACACGATACACACATCCGGAATGGAGACAGGTGAGCTGGTTGAACTGTTCCATTCCTAATCTGTATATTAGTTGTTGTGTTTTTTTTTTTTCAACCTTCCTAATATTAATGTTCATCTGTGAGTGTTTTGTAACAGAGGATAGATTAACATTTCCATGAATCCTTTATATTATAAAATTCTGAAAACTTTTCCTTGTTTGTCACATGTAAGCAATCCTTTACCTTCATTGTAAAGAGTGATAATGATTTTGCCAGTTTATGTTTGCTTGTCTGTACAGTTAAAGAACAAAACATAAATCACAGAATATATATTTCAGTTAATTTTTCAGAAAGTAAATCATTGAGTTGACGTTTACAACTGATTAACTTTTGGAGTCAAGATGGCTGCCACAGCTAGGCATCCTTAGCAAAGACAAAAATGGCTATGACAGTCAATTTTACATATAGTGACCTAAAACATTGTGTGGTAGTAGCTGAACATTGTCGTCAACACATACAAGCACTACACATTGCACTACATCCTTGCTTACTGTTGGAGTCAACCCTGTTTCTGTCAGCAAAATATCTCATAACCCACTGGAGAGATTTTATTGAAACTCGAAGTATTTATAGGATGTACATGTACAATTGATTAACCTTTAGAGTCAACCCAATTCAAGATTGCCACCACACCTAATTAACTTGAGCCAACAAAAAATGGCTATAACTATGTCACTTGTACATATACTTTGTTGTCCAAAATTTTGTGTGGTAGTAGTTAACAGTCATTCACAACACATACTCTAAATTATAACAGATCAGACGAGATATCACAATGTCACATGAGATTGCACACAAGGTTTGACCAAAATAGCTTCAACAGTGTTGTTTGTCAACATAAGATGATTTTAATCTAAAACTCTGACATGAAAGGTGGCTGACGATGTGGATTCCTTCAAGAAATGCTAGGTCGTTAATTTTCTTGTCTGTTTTCATTATGCACCCTAAAACTGTTAGTTTATTAAATGTTTTTTTCTGTCAAAATGAAAATCTGGTATAAAATCAAGTAGTGTGAACATGAATGAAGTCGAGTGTCATTAGAAGAGCTGCATGAAGTCAGAAAGTAAACAGGTTGTATTTTGTCTGATAAATGCTGATTGTTTTGTTTGCTCTGTCTTTATTAGGGATGCCTGCAGCTTATGACCTCAGCACAGTCATTGGCAGTGGTCCCGCAGTGTCTCACAACAACCTCATTCCCTTAGGTACAAATCTCAACCTCAGCATTTCATGTAGGGGGGGACTGGGATTGTTGGGTCCTTTTTCTATGTTTCACTTTTGACTTGTAACTAAAATGTTTGCAGAAACGATGAGCTCTGTTGTTTTTTGTATTCGTCTAATTTCAAGGTAAGGTAAACTAGACAAATTAAATATCAGCAAAATGTAGTGTGAGTGCTAAATGACCATGCTGAAATTTGTTGAAGAATAAATTACTTGAGTTGTTAAAGTTAAAACAAGCAAAACAGAAGCTAAAATTAGCAAAGTAGTAGGTAAAAACTAAAATCAGCAAAACTGTAACCGAAAGTTAAAACTAGCAAAACTGTTGCTGAAACCTAAATGTAGCAAAACACAAGCTAAAAGCTAAAAGGAGTATAAGACAAAAACTGCTGAAGTAGGTTTATAATAAGTGTTTTTGAAGTAATTGAAGAGATATGTGTTTCCATGGGAAATTTATTTTTGTACATAAAGGTTAATAGTTTAAAAAAGTACAAAAGTTACAAATACTAAAAGTTATAGCACACTATTAATAATTGAGCTGAATGTTTTAATATATATAAATAGTTAAAACAATACAAAGTATGCAGAAGTAGTTCAGTGTGTGAAGGCTAAGTCAGCATTCACATATTGTCATATTTTACAGTCACAATTAAAAATCAGTACACTCTTTCATCTCAAAGGTTTTAAGTATCAAAGATCATCCTTTTCTTATCAGGCCTCAAAATGGGGTGAAAAACAGCTTCCGATGAACAACACAAGAAATATTACCGTGTCATTATTTATTTGTCAGATAATGTAAAAACAACACTAGCAACCTCATTTTACACAGCAGAGCCAGCTTCATTTTTCACAATGGTGTTGACCACAAACTCCTCTGTAGACCAGTCTTCTAGAGTCAAATGTGAGACAGCTGTAGATTGGACCAGACTGGGTCATGATGCAACAGAACAGTTATTCCAAACACATCAGCTAATGTACAACAGAACGGTTCAAAATGAAAAGATTTAAGGTGCTGCAATGGTCATGTCAAAATTCAGACTGTAACCTGATTGAAATGCTGTGGGACCTTCAGAGAGCTGAGCAGAAACCAATGTCCTCAAACCTCAATAAACTGAAGCAATGTTGGAAAGAAGAATGGGTCAGAATTCCTCCTTTGCAATTTGCGAGACTTAAAACTCCTACAGAAAACCACTTCTGAGAATATTGTTGGATCTACAAGATATAAAATCATGGTGTTGGCTTAGTTTTTCACTCTTTTCCTCTGCAGTTTGGTTTAGATAAAAAATGTACATGATATTTAATATGCGGTTAGCTAAGGGTGTTTTTTTATTTTAAAACTTAGTAAAAAGATTTTTTGTTTTGAGTGTTAAACTTTTAAGTTAAAAAAGGATCTACTTCGTTTTTTC
>JAOXNZ010000021.1:24331046-24355342 GCA_028566095.1 Kryptolebias brasiliensis | reverse complement strand
GGGATAATTTCTTCAAACTGTATCATATCTAAACAAAAATACAACTATTTTGATTTGTCATAAGTAGATAGAGTGTGACCCAAAGTTCATGAAAATAGCTAATTCCATACAGGAAATGCTAAATTTCATTCACACAACTCTGTGCAAAACAGTTTACATATTATTTGATCAGTTTTTTTGGTCATTTTATTTAAGTAAAACTAAATGTATTTTAATAAACTACATTGCCTAACAAAATGATTTACATCTCTGAGCAAAACATTTGACATGTTACTATTCCTGTCTGTCCCTACATGTCCAGCTGACAATTTATCATTTTTTAGGGTGTGGTATTCTCATTAAATGGCACAGCAATGAAATCTGGTTGTTTTAGTCAGATCATGCTAAAATATATTTTCCCCAATTATAGTTACAGTCCCTGTTAGGGGGCAATCATCAGTATTTAAAATTTCAGATTTGTTCCTGTTTTTATTACCATATATTTTTGTTAATTTGCATAAATTCTCATTAATTCCCATGGAAGGTTTCTAACTTTGCAAAACTCTATGAATTTTCAATCCTAGCTACTGTATGTTCAATTATTCCCTTTCCTAAGACATTTATCTATAAGTAGTTGTTTTATGCTTAAAGAAAGGTCATGTGACACCCTGATTGTGTGCAGGGTGGAGCCGGGACTTAAAGCCCCACCCCCCGTTCAGTGACTGAACTCTGATGGTTTATAGTCTGTATAGTCTATAGGTGGAGCCAGCGTCATGTCTGAGAGCGCACACACTGGCCAAGTGGCACAACGAAAGAGAAAAAATTTCTTGATTTTATAAGTTAGAGTATTCTGCAAAATTACAACAAGATTATAATCTTACCTATGACATACTGGACTACCCAGAGAAAACCCACACTAGTATGGGGAGAACATGTAAACCAACACAGAGAGCTGACATTTGAACCTAAAAGCTTCTAGCTGTGAGGTGACAGCAGTACCCACCACACCACCTGGAAGCCCTAAATTAGAATATTCTTTTCTTAATTAAAATTTTTAAAAAGACCAAAAAAATGCAACAACCTTTTAACATTTGTATTACACAATACTGTGAAATTTTTATTTAACTGTGTGTGGTCTGTATAGCCAGAACAACATGGAAGCTCCTGTAAACTGGGTCCAACTAGCTTTAGTTTCCAACAAGATGTGGAGACACTTGGACTGGTATTTTAATAGATGTTGATGACATAAATACAGTCTAGGCTCAGAAGGAAGGTTGTAGAGAAGTTTTCTAACAACAATCCCTCAAACTAATTGCTTTCAGTCCTGTTTTTTATTTTCTGGATTGATGTGAATCATCAGAATGTTTTTTCCAGAATAAACATCTGGGTTTTACACACTTTTTGAACATTTTTGTACATGTAATAATATCTGACAGTTTCCATTGGAAGTGAGGAATAATACTGCTTTTCTTGACATCCCTGCACTCTTTTCTACAAGGCAGCAGTGCAGCACATTGATCAATTTCCTTTTGTTTTTCTTCAGAGACCCAAATAACATGAGCTCACAGAAAAAGTTTTTATGTTAAACAGTGTCCAGATTTGATAGATGCTTTTCACCCTAGCATGTATTTCCATAAATATGGGAGAGTTTTCCTCTAAATAAATGCACAATACCTTATTTAAATGTGGTCAAACTGCACCAGCACAGAGAGATGCTGTGCTAGGACAGAGACACAAAGCTCACTTTGCGAAGGCTTTGTGAATTAGATGGATGCTCAATTTCTGAAAAAGGTCCGCAAACTGCAGGTGAATCCTGGCCAGAGCGTGAAGCGAACTGGTCTGCTCATCTGTTTTAGACTGTCTGCAGCATCAGAAGATAAGAATCAGATAACCACAGACTGTTGAGCAGCTCAGATCTTGTGTTCAGTAGAAACAGACATGGATTTGTCTGAAAAACTGCAACAAGCGTGCTCCTTGTTTCAGTAAAAAATCATTTTATCTTCTGGATCCAACAGAGTTCATTGATAAAGAAAGAGAAAATATTCTCGTTTGTATTTTACAAATCCAAAAAAATGTTTAAATATCTAAATTTGTGCTCCAGAAGATATTTGTTTAGGGAAATCAGGAGGGAAATTCAGAGTCAGGATCACATGACTGCAGCAAACTAGCAGTTCTTCCAACACCTGTTAGTCTTATAGCCTTATTAACCCAGCAGAATCCCAACTGCATGATCAATACCTCTGGTTCCAACACAACAAGGAGTCTAACCACACAGTCCTACTGTCTAATAGTTCATTTATTCTGATGTTTTCCATCAGGGTGCAGGTATGTGAGTAAGGCCGCAGCAAAGACCCAGGTTGAGTACGACTATGATGGACCCTTAATGAAAACTGCTGTCCCCGGGCCCCGATCACAGGTAACACACACACACACACAAAAGGATGAGTACATTCTCCTCTCCTCGTTAAGTTATTTAGAGTAATACAAGTTTTTATTTTTGTTTGATTTCTAGGAGCTGACAAAACAACTGGGAGACATCCAGGTGAGCTGCTCAAACTTCTCTGGTTTTATGATCAGGCCTTAGATTCACATTTGTTCTTACAAATCTGTTTCGGGTGATTTGACGGCAAGTGGTCTGACACTGCTGTTCACACTTACAGTGTAACATCAGTGTCAGGTAAATTGTGTACCCCAGAATGTTTTGCGATTGGATGTCAATTACCCACGCTGTATGCAAATCCACACACACAAACGTCACACACAGGGCTGTCAGTGAGCAGCAAACAGGACATCAGCATGTTTCTGTAAAAATGACTACATTCAGACATCTGAAGTAGATTATTATTCTGACATTAACACAGTTCAGAGACATTTGAGTCACATTGTTGTAGAGTTATCTCTTGATGAGCTTAATCACCTAACAGGCATAATATAATATGTGTCACAGCTGTATAGTTTTTAATTTTTATTACCTCCACCAAGTAGGTTATGTTTTCAGGAGTGTTGGTTTGTTTGTTTGCCCGTCCATTTGTTAGCAACATTACTTAAACTAATGAACAGATTTTGACTAATTTTCAGGAAATGTTGGGGTTGTCACAACAAACAAGTGAATACATTTTGGTGTTGATATGATCGAAGGTCAAGGTCACAAGTGAGCCCATACTCTAACTCTGTAAATGTGTAACGTAGGGATGTCAAACTGCACAGCTGGACACCTCATGGGTCCTCATGGGTTATGTTTACAGTCATGTTTGTTTGCTTTTCTAAAAGCTAATGAACAGATTTGGATGACATTTTCAGGAAATGTTGGGGCTGTCACAAAAAACAGTTGATTACATTTTGGTGGTGATCCGGAGAGCAGTTTTTTAATGAGGCTATGGCCTCATTAAAAAAATGGTGGAGGTTTGCACTCAGTGTTCCTAGTTTTTTATTATTGTTTTAATGTGTGAGATTTTATAATTCCTTTGTGCTTCTATTTGCTTTCACTTTGTTGCTGATACACTGGAGTTTCCCTACTGAGGGACAAATGAGGGGTTATTCTGTTCTAAAAGGGGTTCAGGCCACCTCTGAAGGAGGTCTGACAGAAACAGAAAACATTTTCAGTGCATTTGTAGACAGTTTAGACCTGTATTTAGCTCTATTGGATAGCTAAAAAACATTTTAAGT
Organism: Kryptolebias brasiliensis; assembly: GCA_028566095.1. NCBI lineage: Eukaryota > Metazoa > Chordata > Actinopteri > Cyprinodontiformes > Rivulidae > Kryptolebias > Kryptolebias brasiliensis. The sequence goes on along the minus strand of JAOXNZ010000021.1, from coordinate 24,351,697 downwards.
GACAGGTCTGAACAACCTCAGTCATGCGTGTGTGTGTATGTTGATCTCTAATCATGTTAACTCAGTGAACTAGTTAAATAGACCCTGAGGACAAACACAGCTCCATATGTTCCTTTCCTTTTGTTCATGGTTTGCCAACAACAACCAGTGTTTAATGACATGCTGAGAAATAAGAAAAATTTTATCAAAATGTAACCATTTTGATAAAACCTTTAAAATAACATTATGTATGATCTCATGAGATATCAAAAAATGTCACACTCAAAGTATGTGTCATAAATGACCCTTAGCTACTACCACATCAAATTTGTACTCCATATCTGTAAAATTGATTAAATCATCAGTTTTTGTGTTTTTCTAAAGTCTGTGGTGGCCATCTTGAATTGGTCTGCCTCCAAAAATCAATCAGTTGCAGATGTACATCCAGCAATTATTTTCTTAAAGTTTCATTAAAATCTGTGGCCTTCAGACATCCAGTAATTACCTCCGCCAAGGAGGTTATGTTTTCGGTAGTGTTGGTTGTTTACTTAAAACTAATGAACAGATATTGATGAAATTTTCAGGAAATGTTGGGGTTATCACAAAAAACAAGTGATTCAATTTTGGTGGTGATCGGGATCACAATTCAGATTTATGTTTTAATGACCCTATGGCCTTGACAGAGGTTTGTGCTCTCCGAGTGCTCCTAGTTTTTATAACCTACCTACTTCCAGCTGAAGTTGAAGATGTATTGTGATAACCGACAATGAGCTGTCACTGGCGTCCAGCTTTATGTTCTGTAACTACAGAGTGAAGCACTCGGTGAGCCCAGCCTCAGTTTTAATGACTCTGTCTCTGTGTCAGAGTTCAGCTAACAGTTAATTGTGCTCTTCATTGTGCAGCTTAATGTGGGTCAATGATTACACAGAACATCTGGTGAAATAAACTTTAACTGAATCATGTTTTGTCTCCACTGAGATTGGCTTTTGGAACAATATTCAGAAAAGGGAAATGATCGTTGTGCAATGTGTAATCCATTCGTGCGTTTTTAATTTTTTTTTACCGACTTGATCCTGTTCAGGGTTGCAGGGAGCCTGGTGCCTAAGGCAAGATTAAGATCCTCAGGAGAGGATCTTTTTTTAGACACATAGAGACAAATGAGACAAACAACAATTCGTGCCTACATCTTGGGATGGTTTAGCATAGCAGTTTCAAAACCAAGGCCTCAGGGGACATTTTGACTCGAGGGCAGCAGGAGGGTTAAGCAGAGAGCCACAGACGTCCCTCTGCTCAGCTACCTGCTACAGCTCATCTTAAAGGACTCCAAGTCATTCCCAGGCCACAGACCTCATGTACAAATACTAGCAAAGATTTCTACTTTTAACATAATTTCTTATTATAAGATGATCTTAGTTTAAAACTCTGGTATGGAAGGCAGCGGACAACATGTTTTCTTGGCGGATTATTAGGCCTTTAATTAGTTGTGTGTGTGTTTGTCAGTAATCAGAGTATTGATACAGAACATGTTTCCTTACAGAACGTTGGTGCCATCAACTTCTTCTGTAACTATGATGAGAGCAGAGGAAACTACCTGGTGGATGTGGACGGGAACCGCATGCTGGACATCTACACTCAGATCTCATCCATTCCCATTGGTCAGTAAGAAGAGCTCCAGTCACAACAACATGGAGTTAACACAAGATACAGGCATCTTTCTGTTTTTATATTTTCACAGTGCATTTCACACCTAGGCCATCAGTGGTGTCCTACCTAAATAAATTCATCTCTTAATACCAAAATTATGATGCCACAGCTTTAGACACCATCATTATTACACAGAAACATGGTACAACAGGGTGTTGCATCACAGACATATTTTATACAGCAAGCATTAGCCTTTAATGCTTTAGTCTAACTATTAGCTCACTAAAGAAAGACATCGAATCAAAAATTGTTCAGTCAACATTTAAGTCTTTTTTTACTTCACTTTGGCCCTCCACTCTGTCTTCATTCATTTTCATTTATTACATTGAGCTCTTAACTTTTCTGAGTCACAAGGAACTGTGAGAAATATAAAGATAACTAGAAAATTGTTTTCTGAGAAGGTTGTGTGAACGCTGAGTAATGGATGACTTTACTGAAATTTGCTGTAGAAGCTAAAACTAAATTGTTAAAGCTAAAAGAAGCAGAATACTAGCTACAAGCTAAGAGTAGCAAAAGGCTGACTAACAGCTGAGGGCAGCAAAACAGTAGGTAGAAGCTAAAAATAGCAAAAGGCTAGCTAAAAGTAGCAAAAATCTCACCTTAAGCTAAAAGTATCAAAATGCTAGCTTAATGCTAAAAGCAGCAAATGGCTGAACATTTTGTTTATGTAAATGGATAAAATAGCAGTCTGCAGAAGTAATTGGATTTTAAAAACATATAGAAAAACAAGAAAACAGCAGTGCTGAATAATATTTAGCACAATTAAATTAAAGAATTAAATTCTTAATTTTCACCCACTTTGGTAAAAGTAACTCAGATCTTCATTTTGGCTTCAGTCTTCCCGGTCCACTCACAGTATTTCTTTGATTCCGGTTCAAAGCCTTGGGGCCTCTGTGACAGAAGGGTTTGTTGTTTCCCAGGGCTCTTAATTTATTCAGCGTTTCAAAGAGTCGGACTGTTGGAGCTGCTATCTGGTTTTACTTATCTGATAAAGATTCGTAACTTTCCAAAACCAGAATAATGAGAATAAGAACAGATGGCCACCTGAAACTTCAGTTAAAACCAATTTGGGTTTTCCGGGACGTGCAGCCCGACCTGCCTGTCACCACATGCATCACATACTGTTCAGGTTTTTATGTGTGATGGAGCCCATGTTGTCTCTGATGAACATGGAGCACAGAGCTTCTGAATCCTGAACTGGTTTTAATTATTTAATTATTATTATTATATAATTATTCCCCAATCAGCACAAGCACTGGTTCTGTTTTAAATGTACCGATGAATTCACATGAAACTTGGATATTAAGAAAGAATATGTGTTGTTTTGGTGTCTGATGGAAGTTTGTCAACAGCACATCCCCCCCAGCATTCAAATTATTTGCATGGAAAACAAAAGTCCTGACCAATCTCTGTGTGTGGGGGGATGAAAAACATCCTGTATTTATGATATTTCTGGTAGTGAAAGCAGTGAGATGTCGACAGACAGATTCCCAGAATTGTTGGACAAATTTAAATTCAGCTCTTAGCCTGCCTTTGTTAAAAAACAAAACAGAAAAACATCTTTTTAAAGCTCAAAGTTTTAGAAAAGACTTACGGTTTAATGAAGCGGAAGCTAAAATGGTGATGAATCATTAAACAGTGGTATTTTACTGCCCTCTGCTGGTCAGGTTTGTTAGTTTACACACTCGTAGCTTTTGTCAAACAGTTTGTGGGTTTATTTCTATAGCCAGTTTTTCCAGAACATGTCTCACATCTTTCCAAAGTTTCACATGTCTTTGTCCTCATGAAGAATCAGACACTGGTATTCATTATCGCTCGCTGCTGAAAGGCAAAGGTGGCTATAAATGTTTTTGTCTGTGTCACTGTGTGTCTGTTAATGTGTCTGTCTGTTAGCAGAATATCTCGTGAACCGGAGATATTTTGGGCAGATTTTAATAAAGCCTTCAGGAAATGATACTTGGATGTACCTCTAAAACTAATTAACTTTTGGAGCTAACCCAATTCAAGATGACAGCCACAGCCAACCGAGCTTAGAAAACACAAAAGTGGCTATAATTCTGTTAATTTTACAGACATTACGCTACAATTTTGAGTGATTGTAGCTGAAGATTCATGTACAACACATACTCCAAGTGCTACTCATTTTGCAAGATTCTTGCTTAAAACTTTAGCATTAATTGTTGGAGTCAACCTTTTTTATTTGTTGGCAAAATATCTATTGAACCAGTGAATAAGTTTTATTGAAATTTGTAGATAATGATCATTAGATGTCCCATCTAGAACTGATTAACTGTCAGAATCAATTCAATTTAAGATAGCTGCCACAACTAATTAACCTTAGCAAACACACAAATGCTATAATTCAGTCAATTCTACCTATGTTGAGCTAAACTTTGATGTCATAAACGTTGAGTCATTCACAACACATACTTTGAGCGCGACATTCGCAATATGTCATGAGATAGCAAATAAGATTATTCTCAATGATTGACCAAAGCGACAACTTTGTCATTTCTCTACATAAGATGATCTTAGTTTAAAACTCTGACGTGAACGGCACCTTGCCTTTAAGGAATGCTAGACCTTTATTTGTAAAGCTATTCTTGGTTTTCACCTAAATTTATTATATAACAAAAAAAATAGGTTATTTTCTTCATTTCAGAAAATAATGATTTATCCTCAAAGCGTGTCTTGAATTGATAGAAAGCCATTTCAAGATGCTTCTCCATCTGCAAGAAATCAGATGTTTAAATCTTCATAAGTTGGTCTCGCTCTGCAAATCAAGCTGATTTTAAACATATCTGGGCAGATATTTGTGTTTGATTGACCATTCTCCTGTAGTTGGCCTGTGATCAGTCTGGTGGTTTAATATTCTGTAGTTGTCATCAATCTAAAAAAAGAAAAAAAAACTGGAATCCTCAATAGTTTTATCACTGTGTGAACATAGAGTATTATTTTGTGTACAATGTGTGTATAATTTAGTTATTTCTGCCCACAGAAGCCACTGCCTGGCTTTACAGGGACAAAAATAAAAATGTCCCAGTTTCTTTTTCTGGAGAGGGAGTTTAAAGGAATCAAAACTGTCTAAGTTCTGCTGTGAGAGGTGATTCTATTAAATCCTTGTAATTCTGTCTCGTTAGGCTACAACCACCCTGCTCTCCTCAAGCTGATGACCAACCCCAACAATCTGGTAGGTTCATTCCACACACTGTTTTTGGTAACCCAGAGTCGTTCTGTAACCCTGAGTTATCCCCTGACTTGAGGTGATCGCAAGTCGTCTGATGACCCAGAGTTATGCAATGACTTAAAGCACATCAGTCAAACTTCAAGGCCCTCTGGCCAGATCTTCATAACATTATCTGGCCCCCAAGATGACATTTAAATTTTATTAGACCTGGCCCCCCAGTTTGTGACAGATTGAGTGTCTCTCGCTTCTCATTTTGCTTCAAAAACTAAGTGTATTTAGTGAAGTCTTCTTTTGACAGTTACTTTGAAGCCAAGAAAATGAAGTTTTAATTTCTCAGTAACCTTTGATTTTGATGTGAAAAAGGGCAACAGAGATCAAATGGGATCGATCAAACTCTTGTTAATAAAGCTGCAGCAAATAAACGATATTGGATATCTGACTTGAGAGCAAGTCTGCTTTAATGTATGTTGTCTTTTTCTGTATTTTCTTGTTTTAAAGTTAAATGTTAGTAGCTGTATGATTGGATTTTTGTTGATTGCTCTTTAGCTGTTTTAATGGAGAAAAATTCATAAAAAAGCATCAGAAATGAATGCTAACGATGTTTTCGATCTATTTTTCTTTGTTCTTTAAAGCATGTTTGTTCTAAATTCTATATAATATGTAACTGGCAAAAGGTAACTAATATTTCTTTATGAATGATTTGACATATTACATCTAAAACCAAGGTTAATTTATGTATTTTTTCAATAAATATTGATTCTTTTTTGGTCAGTGACACCGAGGCATCATCTGTGTTTGCGAATGTCAGTTCTGTGTTGTTGCATAATTTTAACCAAACATATTGAATTGTTTTCTAGAATAAAAAACATAACACTGATGTGCCATATGGTCCTGATATCCCAGGATAACTTTTCTTAATACACATGACTGTATGTTGACACTCTGAAGCTAGGAGTGGTGTTTCCCAAAAGGTTTTGTTGACAAGGACCACTTGAACATCTAAAGAAAGAACATTAAAACTAACAGATCATTAACAAAAAAATAACGTGAGGTCACAATAGTGTTGTGCAATCAAATGGTTGATTGCAGTCAAACACTGCAGTCAAAAAAAAGTTTCAAATGAGAAAAATCAATTGAAACACTCAGCAGTTGAAATTCTGCTTCAGAAAGTCATCTTTGTGGATTCTATAATCTGTTTGTGTTTCTGTTTTTTCTCTTCAGAGTACAATTGTGAATCGACCTGCGCTGGGAATCCTGCCGCCTGAGAATTTTCCTGATAAAATCACAGAAAGTCTTCTCTCAGTTAGTACACACACTCATACACACAGGATCTCAGCAGTCTTAACTGACTTTGATGAACAGATGTGCTCATTTATTTTTTGTTGCTTTCCATCAGGTGGCTCCTAGTGGGATGAGTCGTGTTCAGACGATGACCTGTGGCTCCTGCTCCAATGAGAATGCCTACAAAGCAATGTTCATCTGGTACAAGGTGAGTCTGTACACACTTAGTCAGGTTAACCAGAGGCCTCATGTACAAAGACTTTTGTGGATTTCCTACTGAAACATGGCCCATGCTTAAATCATGAAAACAGCATACACACAAACAAATCCAGATGTATGAAACAGTGCGTATGCACGAATCCAAGCACTTATTCTTTGTACATTTGACGTGGAACTGCACAAGGTAATACCAAACACTTTCTCTGACACTCCTCAATTTACAAATACATTTTTTTATTGCTGACTCATGTTTGTATCCAAGTACCACTGGTCTCTGCATTGAAGACATCAGTGTCTACCTGAAGACATATGACTGATTGGTGTAATGAAAACTGCATTGTCCATTCACTGGGGACCTGGGTTTGAATCCTGGCCAGATTCTTACTTTGTTTACTTACTAAACAAACTGTGGCTAAATGTTTAAATGAAACCACATAAGTACACATTTACAGAACTTTCATATTTAGTTCAATATTAGCCTAGATGTCTGTTCAGCTGATAAATGCTCACGGTGGGACTCAAACATTAGAGCTCTGAGATAAGAGCATCATAAAAGGATATTCCCGCTTCTTATAAACTCATGGATATTTTACACTTCTAAATAGGATGATATCACTCAAAGTTTCTTTTTTCAGTCTGATTCTTATTGCAAAAACAAAAATAAAAAAAGTACAGCACTGTTTTACCATTTAAAAAAAACCCACCAACAACAACTTGGCTTTCTTTTTTCAACTCCACAGCTGACTGCTGTCTGAGTAGTGAGCTGTCAGCCTCTGGTACCTGAGTTGGACTGAACCAACTCCGTGAAGGAGGGGGGTGTAGAATGTAGCGATTATTTAAGTGTTTACTTTGTAACTAACAAAGTACAATTAGAATCAATAAATACTACATGATTTGTCTTATTGCTGAAAGTGATGACATGTTTTTAAGTCAGAAAGTGGGGGACCAAAAACAGAAGTTAGCCCCCCCACTTTAAAAAATCGGGGAGCAGCAGCTCCACCTGCTTCATTGAGCAGGTGCCTATGGATACAAATATGCCCTGTGCATGGGATTCTCCTCTCTGCACCATAAAAAATGATTTCTATACCTGTCATTTGAAAGCAGATTATACTCACTTACTTATATTTTATGTGCAAAATAAGACTCATCCGGTGTAATGTCAGACACCACTTACATGGATTACACACACTATTATGTAAATGTTACAGTTACAGACTTGTTTCTCCTCTGTTTGCATCTTCCCTGTCAAATAAACTAATAATAAAATAAAGTAATTCACTTGAACCACTGGGGAGTAATGATGCCGTGTTGACAGGATGATGTTGGGGTAACATGGCTTAATGCGCATCAGAAGGAATAATATTAGGACGATTCAATAAATTTACTCATCAAGAAGTCATACATCCTACACCATACCAGTTTTTAGTCTGTTCCCAACCAGCACACCAATAACTGAAGAAACGGCAGGTATGAGGTTGGTGTGGGACTGCGCACATCTCCACTGTCATTTCTTTATTGATACATCTGAAGTTTTGTATGGAAAACAGTGTACGCACAGTTTGTACAAGAGGCCCCTGGTGATCACTGACAGATCAGTCAATGATGTGAGAGCATGGAGACGTGTCCTTAATGTGTCATCCTACAAACTGACTGTGACGATCAGGTAGCCAGGAAAAACACTGAAGTTCACTGTCCAACCTCAGTTATCATTTGAACTAAACTAAGATGGCCTTTTTTCTCTTTAAGGCATGTCATATTTTTTGCCAAATGCATAGTGATTCTCATCAGTAGTGCTCTCTACAGGAGACAAATATACTCACTGAAATTACTGACAACTTTAGATGAAAATACCAAAGAGACAGAGGAGCACATGCATCGCAGTGGATTTTAATAAAACTTTCAGAAAGTAATCAATAGATCTACATCTCCAACCTATTAACACTTGGACTCAACCCAGTTCAAGATGGCCACCACAGCTAATCAATCTTAACCTACAAAAAGTGGCTAGAACTCAGTCAGTTTTACAGGTGCTGAGCTAAAATTTAGTATGCTAGTAGCTGAGTCATTCACAACACATAATCTGAGCTTTAACAGATCACGCAAGATATTGCATAAAATTGTGCAAAACATTATTTTGAGATTTTGACCAAATTGGCTATAATGCTGTTATATATTTTTATTTTTATTATTACACATCATAAAATGATCTTAGTCTAAAACTCTGGCATGAAAGGCAGCGGGCAATATGCATTCCTTTAAAAAAAATGATGGGCTCTTATTTTATACATTTGTCTGTACTATTGGTCTGCTAATCATTTTTGTAATTCAGGTAACCTTTATAAAGAGTCATTAATCTTTCACTCTCATTACAAATGAATACAGAGAAAAAATCTAATAAAATTGAAAGCTCTACAAAATGCCAGATAAATGTTTTTAAGTTTGCATCCATGTGTCTGAAATACATTAATATGTTTTCTAACTTTATTAGATATTGATCTTTGTGTTTTTGTTGTAGATCAAGGAGCGAGGCTACAGCACACCATCTGATGCAGACTTGAGCACCTGCATGATAAACCAGGTCTGCCATGAAATCACAACCCATCAGCAACGTTCCTCCTGATTCACTCAAATATTACTTTGATTTGAACTGTTTCTACTCTCTGGCTGCCTGTTTTTCTCTGATAGGCTCCAGGTTGTCCCGATCTGAGCATTTTGTCTTTTATGGGAGGTTTCCATGGAAGAACAATGGGTACATTTAAAATTTTGGTATTTTTTGATTACATGAAAAACTGAGTTCTCCTCTTGTGTCAGGTTGGACATGCAGGGACTTCAGAAAGTATTCAGACCCCTTAATTAATTTTTCAGTTTTGTCGTGTAGCAACCTGATGCTGCAATTGTTTAAATTAGTTGTCCAGGATCTCTGAAGCTCAGAGTGACCGCCAGGTTCTTGGTCTCCTCTCTCACTAAAGCTCTTCTTCAATTGCTCAGTGTAGCTGATTGACCAGCTCTTGGAAGAGTCCTGGTTGTGCCAAACTTCTTCCGTTTGAGAATCATGGAGCTACTGAGCTCAGAGGAGCTTTCAGAGCAGCAGAAATCATTTTGTAGATCTGCTCCTTGCAAGAATCCTATCCCTAAACTCTGCAGACTCTACTGCTGACAAACACCGCCACATCATGATGCTGCCACCACCATGCTTCACTGTTTGCAGTTCCTTTGACCTCATGTTTTTTTTGTTTTTTTTTTCCTCAGGGTTTCCACAGGGTAGTGAAAGGTAGTAAAAAGTAGTAAATTAAATAAGCTCAAATTAAGGCCATTAAAGGGTAGTAAAAGGTAACAAACAGAATTTGACTTCATAGTAAATTTTTCATCACCCCTTCTATATATTCTGACTTTTCCATTGATTCTGACTTTTTGTTTTAAGTTCGTAACTATATACGGCAGGACTTGAGCCAATGTTTAGAATCGATTGGTTCCGCTGTCCGATCTGCTGTGCGCATGTGGAGTGTTGGAACTGCTTAATATGTTGAGACTAGCGAGTCATTTTGCGCCTCACCATGGGAAAATGTAAGTTTTCACAACTTTGGCTCGATGACCCGGCATTCAAAGACTGGCTTAAGCCGGTCATGGGGAATGACCGAGAGGCGTTTTGTAAAGTGTGCCGAAAAAATATAAATTTGACCTGTTACGGCAATCAAATCACACCGAGCAAACGCATAAGAAGAAAGGAAAGATAAAGCCGAGCAAACCAAGGTGTTAGTTGAACCAAACTGCTTCTGGTGAGTCTCTCCTTCTTCCAAAGAATAAAAAGTAACATCTGACCACTAATATCATGGCTATTATTGAAATATAGATGGTCACAGAATATGACGGCTCTTATCATATATTGTGACCACACTGTAGCTTATAGTAAAATACCAAATATTTGATCCAAACTGCTTCTTCTGACTCTTGGCTTCCTCTAATAAATAAAAAGTAACATTTGACAACTGGCATCATAACAGTTACTCAAATTTGTACATACAAATATTATCAATAGAAAAAACAGGGAAGTCTGGGTTTCCCTGCTTAGGCTGCTGCCCCCGCGACCCGACCCCAGATAAGTGGCAGAAGATGGATGGATGGTTTCTTGAACACAACAATGCGTTTACTGTACTTGAATGACCTCCACAGTCACCAGATCTCAATCCAATAGAGCACCTTTGCGATGTGGTGGAACGGGAGATTCACATCAGGGATGTGCAGCTGACAAATCTGCAGCTACTGCGTGATGCTATCATGTCAATATGGACCAGACTCTCTGAGGAATGTTTCCAGTACCTTGTTGAATCTATGCCACTAAGGAGCAAGGCAGTTCTGAAGGGAAAGGGGGGTCCAACCCAGTACTAGCAAGGTGTACCTAATGAAGTGGCCGGTGAGTGTATGTATGTATGTATATATATATTGTATTGTCATAGGGTACTGAGTGAAGATTAACAAGGATAAAATAATTGAAACATCTGTAGCATCAGGCTGCAACATAACAAAAGTAAAACAAGTAAAGGTGGTCTGAACACTTTGTATTGTTTTTTTTTTTATCTCGGCAGTTCCCCTTCTGTTCTACTACTATTCAGACTCAAGACTGAATAGTTTATTATAGCTTAATTTTTTAGAAAATATTAAGCTTTTGTTTGAAACCACCTGCTCAGCCTAACAGGCTGGGGGGAGGGGGGCTAGAACTGCAAATTGAATAAAGTTTGAACTCTTTCTGCTGTGTTTTACTTTCTGACAGATTTCTGACAGTAACAAAGTAGAACTAAACAGTGTTTCTGATTATACATGTATATTTTGCCACTTTAAGGTTGCTTGGCAACAACACACTCTAAAGTAATCCACAAACTGGATGTGCCGTCGTTTGATTGGCCGACTGCCCCCTTCCCTAAACTGCAGTACCCTCTGGAGGAGTTCAGCAGGGAAAACGCTCAGGAGGAGGCCCGCTGCCTGGAGGAGGTGGGTCTACATTGGAACACCGCACGCAAGTGTGTGTTTGTTTTCATCTTTAAGATGTTTTTAATCATTTTCTGGGGTTAAAAGAAAATGACCAATTCCCAAATAACTAAACACTAAATAAGTTTTTGTTCTATTTATAATAACCTGCCAAGGTGGGCAATAATGTTTTTGTCTATGTATTTGTGTCTGGGTGTGTTCATGTGTCTCTGATAGCAAAATATCTCATGAACCACTGAATGATTTTTGAATTAAACTTTAAGAAATTACTCATCGGATGAACCTCTACAACTCATTAAAAAAATTTGTTGTTAACTAATATTTCATTGCGAGTTTTATCCTTTTTTTTAAATTAATATATTTGAGTTTAATGAGTATAATTTTAGACTTTAATGTTCAGTAACAAGGCAAGAGAAGGTCTGTGTAACAAATGCTGGGACTGTGTGCAGGTGGAGGACCTGATAGTGAAGTGGAGGCAGAAGGGGAAGCCTGTAGCAGGGATTGTGATTGAACCCATCCAGGCTGAAGGAGGAGATAACCACGCCTCCCCAGACTTCTTTAGAAAACTCCGCAGCATCGCTCGCAAGGTAACAAGCATAAATGTTTAGGTGAATTTTGCCCTTGACTATCGTACAAAACTGAATGACACTTATAATATATGTATAGAAATAATATTTCTATATGGAGTTGATGAGAGCAAATATAGAAGAGGGGGGCACTGTTCAGTGCTCCATGTGACTATAAGGGGGGAGGCAGGGTTTGTCTCTGGTATGTCATTAGAAAGCATTTAAATTTTATGCCCCTTTTCCACTAGTACCTCAACAGCACGGTTCGGCACAGTTCAGGTGGTTATCCATTACACTTGGGTTCTGGGCGGTCCCTGAGTCCGGAAATTGTAGTCACTCGCCTTTGCCAGCTGGTGGCGGTAATGCTCCAGAGCTTTTTTTCAGCCACCATTAAACGTAGTAGAAGAAGACCACAAACACAACAATGGAGGACATGGTCGTATTATTAATTATGAATTTTGTCCTCTGCCACCAAGCACAAAAACTCCTGAACCTCAGCATTGGACCATGGTGTGGTTTGTACTGCCATTCTTAAGTTCAAGAATGTCGCTCCGATTGCAAAGAAAAATGCCGCCTCGAGTTGTTGTTGTGAGGGTAGCTCGGACGCAACTAGTGACTCCACCCCCTAACCAATCAGTGACTGACAGTGTTCTGATGTTGCATTTTCAGGCCAGCACGGTACGCTTGGAACCTTGATGGAGTTGGTACTGAAAAGGGGGCCGGTTCCATGAATCCCGGATAATGGAAAAGGCGTGGAACCGTACTGTACCGTACCGTGCTGTAGAGGCACTAGTGGAAAAGAGGCATAAAGCTCTGTATGACAGAAGAATTCAGTGGTATTGACTTGGTGACTTTTTAACAACGTGGTATACCTTAAAACCGAAAGCTGGCTCATGCCTAGTTGCAAAACTTGTATCAATTTTGTTTTTAGTTTCTTTTTTTGTTTGTTTGAAAGACATCAGCAATGACCTTAAATAAGCAACTGTTCAGTTTGGGAAAGGTTAAAGGTCATTTTTTCACTCAGCAACTTAGCTGCGAGTTCTCCAGGAGTCCCAGTACGTTCTTCTCAAAATTACACGGCACAATGCAAAAAGCTAAAAATAGCAACCCAAAAGCTGAAAGATAAAATGAGCAAAAGCTGACAGCTATTGTTCAGTTGGTTTTAGCTAAAATCTAAAACCATCAGAACAGCAGCGAAAAACTAAAAATGAAGCAAGTATGCTGAAGTAGGTTTCAAAGAGGATGTTTTTTTTATGGATTTGAAGATTTCTCAAGGCATTTATGAGGAACAAAATGTAGATAACATTTAAAGAAAATAGAAAAGTTACTAAAAACAAAAGTTGTAGTCTTAATGTTCTGAAGGAGCTGAATTTTTCTTTTAATACCTGAATGATGGAAATAGCTAAAAGTATGCTGAAACAGTTTGTCCAAAACAAAACAAACAAACAAAACCAGGAAAACAATGTGAATGCTGAATCTACATATAAAAACTAAAATGAAGTGGTAGTGTCTGATTAGTTAACACAACTCAACTCAAATGTGCTTCAATGAAAACTGATGTTTATTTTGGAATATTCTGCATAGATGAGAGTGTTTCAGGTTGTATAGGGTTGGCCATTTTGCTGGTCAAGCTGCCCCATTCTGACAGAGCTCTACATCCTGGCTGTGGTATGATCCTTCTTGTCTGTCCGTCTGTTCTTGTATTGTTCATCTGTTTGAGCGAATGGTTGAGTCTTGTTAACTTTGATCTCCCAGCATGGCTGTGCGTTTCATGTGGACGAAGTTCAGACTGGAGGAGGGGGCACAGGGAAGTTCTGGGCCCACGAGCACTGGGGCATGGATGACCCGGCTGACATTGTGTCCTTCAGTAAAAAGCTTCTGAGTGGAGGGTACTTCTACAGGGACGAACTGCAGGCTGATAAGGTTCGTCGTGTTTGAATCTTGTTTTGTCCCTACAGGAAGTCCACTCACAAAACACACGTTAAAGCTATGCACTGAATAGTTTCAAGTTTTAAAGTTACATGAGAGATTTATATCACTCGCTGCCAAAAGGTGAAGGTGGACAATAATGTTTTTGCCTTGGTGTGTATGTGCATGTATGTGTCTGTCTGTTACCAAAATATCTCATGAACCACTGGATGTAATGTAATGAAACTTGCAGATAGTAATCATTAGATTTACATCTACAACCAACTAACTTTTGGAGTCAACCTGAGTGAAGATGGATGCCACAGTCAACTGACCTTATAAACCACAACAATGGCTGTAACTCAGTCAGTTTTACAGATGTAGAGATTTAAATTGGTGTGGCGATAGCTAAGACTGTTCCCCAACACATACTCTGAGCACTAACATATTATGCGAGGTCTTTATTTAAAATTTTCTCATTACCTATTTGGAATTAACTGTCTGACAGTTTATTTACATATAGCGCCATGTCACAACAAAAGTCCTCTCAGAGCACTGTATAAAAACATTCACATACATTATAAGAAGCCAATTAGTAAAAGCTATCTATCTAAGAAAGCCAGCAGATCTGTTGAATCTTCACTTTGTCACAGTCTCCCGTCCTGAGCAGCGCATGGGCAACAGTGGAAAGGAAAAACTTCCCTTTTAACAGAAAGAAACCTCCAGGAGTACCAAGCTTGAGACGAGCGGCCATCTGCTTCGACCGGCTGGGGTTTGAGAGGACAGGAAAGAGACACAGACAAACAAAGAATGACTGGTCTAGGTGTAGTTTCTCTTGGAAGAAAAATAAAGAAAAACACATGTTAACAATAGAAATAATTACAAACACAAACAAGGAGTGTAGAGCAAGTAGAGACAGCAGGGTGAGGAAATGTGGTCAATTTGTCCTTTCAGCAGTCTAAGCCTATAGCAGCATAACTAAGGGACAGCTCAGGAAACCCAAGCCAACCCTAACTATAGGATTTATCAAAAAGGAAAGTCTTAAGCCTAGTCTTAAAAGTAATAAAGTTATCAGACTAATGGACACAAACTGGAAGTAAGTTCCACAAGAGAGGAGCCTGATAACTGAAAGTTTGCCTCCTGTTCTACTTTTAGAAACTCTAGAAACCACAGGTAAACCTGCAGTCTTAGAGTGAAGTGCTCTGTTAGGGAAAATATGGAACAATAAGATCTGTAATATAAAATTGAGCTTGGTTTCTTAGCGAAATGTCTCATAAGTCATTGGCACACAAGAGGAGGAAAAGTCGCTATTTCTTCTCTTCAGCAGCGCTATCTCGTCCATTTTGTTGGAGAGTGAGCGGACATCGGAGAGGAAAATTCCAGGTAAGGGCGTGCGGCTCCCCCGTTTGCGAAGGCGCTTTCCTCTTCGGCGGCGTCTCACTCTTTTGGCCAAAAAGTGCACTAATTCTGCTGCATGGCACTATATTCGGCATATACCTGTACTCAGGTTTGTTTATAAAGGGAAGCAGTGCTGCATCTAATGATTATTTCTATAATCTATAATATGTTTTTCAGTGATAAACTAAGACAGGTTCTGAAATTAGTTTTAATGTATGATTAAACAGTAATTTGGAATAAAGAGCCTGAGTTGTTTGTCAACTTTAGAGCTCTTGGTAGGATACAAATCTCTTATTTCCAGTGTGATTACTTATGTTAAACTGTTATTTATTTATTTCTCAGGCATACCGTATCTTTAACACATGGATGGGTGACCCATCAAAGAACCTGTTGCTCGCTGAGGTTCTAAATGTGATCCGGAGAGAGAACCTTCTGGAGGAAGTGATCCGTTCTGGGAAAGCTTTGTTAAACGGTCTCTACGAGCTGCAGGTACAGTTCTTCTCTGAGAGTCTAATTTGTTTATTTTGATAGTATTAAGATGAAGAAAGAATCTATCTAAAGTCATGTGACCCAAACTAGCCCAGTTTGAATAACAGCATGCATAATGCAACTGTTTTATTTCTGCTTTGGAAGATAAATTTCTTGATGTCATCCTGCCTGAATGTAAACTTCTGATTCAGCAGGTTTTAGCTTTTGCAGCTTTAGAATAATTCTTTAGCTTGTATGACGAAACAGTTTAAATGTGCTTTCACTCAGTTCTAGTTTACTTTCTCTCTGAATTTCAGTAGATCTCTTGGTAAGACATGTTTTTATCCCATTCACACATTTGTTGCATTGGAATATTAATTCATTTATTTAAAAAATAAACACATTCATTTCTTGGTATGAATGATTGTAGTTTATAATTGATGTGTAAATCATTCTTTATGGGGAGAAGACACTGTGTATGGTAGAAATAGAGTAAGATATAGAAGATATGAGACAACAGTGTTCTGTAACGGCTTCTCAGCTGTTGCTGTAATAAAATTTGTGAGTTTAACCAACTTCTCCTATTTTATTACAACCACCACAACAAAATTGGCGACAAAGATGAGTGCTTCAGTACTGAGTCCACCGCCTTTCCTGCATCATGCTGATCAGCCTCCTATACTATTTACAATGTGGTGGAAAATATTTGACAAATAAATATCCATCATAAATTGTATAAGAGATGAATGGCCGGATGAAAGACATGTCGTTTTATTACACTGCTTGGTTCCTGAAGGACAGTGTCTGTTCTATACGCTACCAGAACAAGGTACATTTGATGAAGCCATAGCTGCATTTAAAGGCATTTTGTCCCCATAGTTAATGTGCTGGCAAGCAGACACACAAACAATGTGTGCAACGTGCCAATGAAACTGTGAGCCAATATGTCAGTGCTCTTAAAGCTTTAGCTGCACCGTGTTGTTTTGGAGTGATGGAAAGTGAACTAATAAGAGATCAGCTCATTGATAATGCGTATCTCAATGCTGTGAAGAATAAGTTACCGTTGGAGGAGGACCTCACACAAAGCTATAACCATCGCATATCAAGTGGAAGCAGTAGTTAAAAATCCTACACTGCTCTCAGCTGTGAATAAAAGTCCTGCTTGCACCTGCACAGGCTTTTTTTTTTTAAAGGTAAAGAGGGGCACAATCAACTCAAACACATGGGCCGCCACCCTGTGTTAATTATAAACAGCAAGTCATAAAAGACAATCCCACTGCTTCAGATGTGGATTATATAAACTCCTGGCTAATGATAAAAATTGTCCTGCTGCTAAAATAAAATGTAATATCTGCAAGATAAAGGGACATTTCACGAAAGTATGTAAATCACCTGTAGCTGTAGTGAGAAAGGTGGTTGTTCCTGAGTTAACAATACTTTGTGTTAATGATGTTAAACTAATGGCTGCAGCAATTGATAAAATCACATGCAAAATGAACATTGACACACCAGAAGGAAACTCCCAGGTCCTGGAGTTAATTGTAGACACTGGAACTTCTGCATCTATTTTACCAGAAACTGTCTACAAGCAACATTTTGCACAATGCTCTCTGACAGAACCCAAAGTTAAACTAGTTTAACTTTGTCACTGGCTGCCTTCAAACTACAGTAGGAGGAGCAAATCAAAACAACAAAGTTCCAACATCATTGAATATAGTAAAGTCATTGCTCAGAATCACCATTGATTGACATAATTGGTGGAGAAGTGACTTTCATTAAACAGGATGATGCAAAACAATCTCCCACTGACACAAAAACATGTGCAACACAACATAGTGCAACTCATACACCAAAAACTGAGACATCTGCCATTCAGCTTACCTGAAGAGATTTCAGCAGAGCTCACACACTTACTTAAAGAAGTCATCATTGAACCAGTGGATGCATCTAAATGGGTGAGTCCTCAAGTGGTGGCACGAAAACACAAAGGAGACTTGAGGCCTTTTGTTGTTCTCTGTAAACCTAAGAAAAGTATGATAATGGGCTGTCAACCTCTGCCTAATATGGAGGACTTCTTTACAAAACTGGCTGGTGTCACACATTTTAGCCAGATTTATTTTAACTCAGCTTACCACAAACTGCCTCTACATCCTAATAACCGCAGTTTTACTTCTTTCATAACACAGGAGGGACTTTTTCAGTTTACACGAGTTCCTTTTGGACTTGCTTCAGCACCATTTACCTTTCAAAAAATGATGCGCAGTTCTGTAAGATTTGCCCAAAGTATTTGGATGATATAGTGTATGGGAACTCTCAGGGACATCATGATGAATACCTACAAGCTGTTTTCTAACTCTTTAAAGATGTGGGCCTACAGATCACCTTCAACAAAACCTAATTTTTCAGTCAAGTATTCCATTCCTGGGACATATCAGTAGCTAAGTAAAAAACTTAGCTACTGATATAGAAAACATTTCATTTCACAGTGATCAGTGATCTCTAAGGAGGGCCTGCATTCCAGTTGACTTACATTGCTGAAGCTACTGCACCAAAAGACATGGCAGCTTATTGTTCATTCCCGGTCTTAACCTCCTGGGTCAGCAAGTTTCTACAAAGCTATGCCACAGTGGTTGAGCCATTGTGAGAGCTACTTCAACAAACACTCAAGCTGAACTAAAATGGACTGATGGAGCAAATAAAGGTTTCAATGATCTCAAAACAGTGCTTCTGAAAAGCCCACCACTTGTCATCTACAACCCTGTACTGCCAACATTAATACTTTCCAGTACGACATGTAGTATCAACCAGGACGCCAGTACGTTATGGTGGGCTGCTTCTAACATGTTTCCCTGAGGATCACTAATACACCTGCAGATTCTGAGCAGGACTTGAGCTCAGAGAGTGTGGAAATCTCTCCTCTCCTTACTGCACTCTCACTTGCTGATTTTAAAGCTGAATGTGAAGACTGTCCTGAACTTACAAAACTGCGACAAATCATCCACTCAGTATGGGCTTATGTGAAGAAACTCCTTCCAGAGGAAGTCAAACCCTACGTCCTTGTGTGGCACAAACTGGCTACAGAGACACCATTAATATTCAGAGGAAAAGGTCACATAGTTCCCCAGTCTCTGTGAGAAAAGGTTGTGCACCTGGCTCATTAAGACACCAGAGCATGGTTTGCACAAAACAACGCCCCAGATAATTTTACTGGTGGCCACATATAGCATGTCAGACATGTGACAAAACCACTAGGACTTGATTACAGAGATGGCTGAAATCTCTCCTCTCCTGACTTTTACTCTCCCTAAATGAAACATCATGAACCGATACAACAGAGGAACCCCTCAGCCCATAACAGACAACAAAAGAGCTGTTCTTCAAAGGCCACACCCTAGACAAAAGATTGTAATGAAATAAGTTGGTTTTAAAAAAATGGTTGTGGGGAAAAAAAGTGAAAGAAATGTCTTGTAATTTTGAGCTAATTTCAGTTGTAATTCTGATAGTGGTTTGCTTTATAAAGTAAACCTTATTTGAATTTAATAGCACCTCTGTCAGCTGAAAGGGTAAAGATAAATTGGAGTCACTTTTTTTTTTCATTACAGTAATACTGATCTCTCTGAGAACATGTTACTTTTGCTTAAAATGAATTAGGTGGTTTGTTTTGGTAACGGGGAGATTTTGTGTTTTTAGGTTTACATGTTTTTGTTCTTTTGCTGTTATTACTTGTCACTAGAGGGCATTGCTGTTACAGTGCAGGGGAGAAGAGACTGTATTAAAGAAAACAGAAGTAAGATGCAGGTCATATGAGACAACATTGTGTTCTTTAATGGCGCCTCAATAGTTATTGTCATGAAGTTCGTGAGTTTAACCGGCAACTTCTACTTTATTACAATGGCTACAATAATCTAGAGACATGCTGTTCCTTTTGAACATTTACCAAATCAAAGTGTTCAAAAGCACAAGGTTGGGCTGGGTGTGGTTCTGACCTGCATGTGTGTGATCTTAACCTCCAACCCTCTGGTCCCAGGCCCAGTACCCTGGTATTCTGAGCCGAGCTCGAGGACTGGGGACGTTCTGTGCTGTTGATGTGTGTGATGCTGAGACCCGAGACCGGATCCTGCTGCAGACCAGAGACAAAGGTACAAATCAGATCCACCTTTTTCTTGTTTGCTCCAGTTTCTTCTAATTTACTCTTTATCCTTTTTATTTCAGTTTGTTTTCATGTGTTCTTGTTTGTTCTAATTTGTTACTGTTTGTTCCCATGTTTTCCTTTTTGTCCATTTGTTCTTATCTGTTTTTTTTTTCTTGTTTGTCTCTATTTATTTCTGTTTGTTACATTTTTTTATGCGCTCGTCCTAAGACGGGATGTATTATGTTACGGCGCCACCCATTTGACCATCCGTCTGACTGATGACAGTTTTTTGTCTGAGCTTTAAATTGATAACCCTTTTAACATAGAAATGTCAAACTGCTCAACTGGACACCTTGTGAGTCAAGGATGATTCCTATTAATTTCAAGGTCACGTGGTCAAAGGTCAAGATCACGGGTGACCCCTTTGTGAAAACCTTGTCTATGCTCCAGCTTGACATTTGAGTAACATAGAAATGTCAAACCCTTTGTTCCCTAGATTGTGCCTATCTGTCCATCTATAAGATAGTACTCAGTAAGTTGCCCATGGTGTAATTTCACAAAGGTTTAGGATAGAAAATGTCATCAGACTGTGGTTCCACTTTGAATCTTTTTTTTATTAAGACCACTTCCACCAAAGAAATCTACACTCACCGGCCACTTTATTAGGTACACCTGTCCAACTGCTCATTAATGCAAATGTCGAATCAGCCAATCACATAGCAGACCACACCGGGTGCCACTCCTGTCAACTAAGAACAGGAAACTGAGGCTACAATTCACACAGGCTCACCAAAATTGGACAATAGAAGATTGGAAAAACGTTGCC